>VWPU01016409.1:0-74862 GCA_013398955.1 Callaeas wilsoni | reverse complement strand
CTGAGAGGGGAGCTCATCAATATGTGGAAATATCTCAAAGGTGGGTGTCAGGAGGATGGTGCCAGACTCTTCAGTGCTGCCCAAAGCCAGAATGTGGAGTAATGGCCCTAAACTAAAACACAAGAAGTTTCACCTCAACAAGACGAAAAACTTCACACTGAGGGTGGCAGGGCACTGGAACAGCTGTGTGGGGAGGTTGTGGTGTCTCCCTCTCTGGAAACACTCAAAACCCACTCAGACACATTTCTGTGTCACCTTCTCTAGGTGACCCTGCTTTGGCAAGGAGGTTGGGCTGGGTGAGGTCCAAAGGTCCCTTCCAACCCTAACAATTCAGTGATTCTGTGATTTTGAGCATCCAAACTTAAATACAATGCAAAAAGATATGACCAATAAAGATAGTTGATCTTCCTCTGAAAACCTGGCATTTGAAAATTTATATTGTAGGCATGTTAATTTCCCCACTCACTTTTCTAAATTGTGGTTTTAGATACAGAAAGCTCTGAGACTGAGAATGTTTGAGGAACTAATACAGAAACACTTCTCAGTTTTGGAAAATGCTGGAATTTTAAAGGGGTAAATGTGCTAGACAATGTTTCAGATGCCAAATTGGTATTTCTTTACCTTTCCCTGAGATTGTCATGAAACATAAGCTTGAGCTGAATTGAGTTTAAATTCACCTTTGAAAGGGTAAGAATGTACCATATATGCGGAAAAACGAACATACAGTTAGCTTTCCAGCCTTTGTTAAAAATTAAAGAAAAGGTGCATGAAATGACATCATTTGCCATTCCATGCTGTTCAAGTACAGTAGCATCACTTTTGTTCCAGAGAAGTCACATGCATCCTTCAGGCAATGTCAGAATAAACACACAAAAAATGGAAACCTGTATATGTCATGCTAGCTGCCACAGAGCTGCCAGGGAAGCCGCTTAGTGCAAGGCATTGCCCAAATGGTTCTGTTTCATTGCACAGTGCTCAAAAAATGTTGGCTGCATTATTTTGGTATACTCCTTCCATTCCCCCATCCTATTTTTGCATAACATTCAATCCTTGGCACACAAGAAGCATCAGCCCATTTGCCTAATATGACCTATCCAAAAATAAACTGCAGATGACTGATGTTTTGTATTTTCGGCAGATGGCAAAAGAAGTTCGTATTGAATGGCATGAACTTCCTAAAACTGAGCTCAGCAGCAGCTGACTCCAATTAGACCAAAGGGAAGCATCTTTTTTGTTACAGTAACAAAATTGTCCCAAGCTGATATCTGATAGTATCGGAAGAAATGTACTTTCTCCCTAATTTTACACTGAAACTAGACCCTTAAATATACTCTATCATTAATGATATAAAAACCTTTCTTCCTGCTTCCCCCTGACAGACCTTCTTTTCTAGCATGTATTTTTTGTCAGTATTTTCTGCTGTTGTTCTCTCTGTGCATTTAGCACAAATGACACTGTGTCTGCAATAACTGTGGAGATCATCTGTGCAACTTGTGAGATTTATATGTTATCTGAATCTCACAGTCTTGTAGTTTTGTTTCTGTGCATTACTCTTTTCCTCAGGACAGTGACCTTACTTACAACAAATTACAATCCAGAAGAGAAACAAACAGGAAACAAGAATTGCTGATATTGATGCCACTACTTTGAATTAATCTGTAAACTCATATTGTTTTCTCCAGCCTTTCCAACACATGGGCCCTCCTACTCATCACCAGGTGCTCTATTAAAAAGAAACCCAAACCCAAAGATAAAAACCATCAGCACCTGAATGATGCACTTCCTATGTCACAGATTCTCACAAATGTGTGGTACTAGCTGAATTAGAATTTAAGAATAGCCCTACGTGCAAAAGCTGAGAAATGTTGAGAAGAATCACAGGTCAGATTGGATCAAGCATTCTTAATACGTCTGTTTCTTTTCTTAAAATATAAAAGACAGTAAATAATTTTGCCTTTTCCTTTCATTGTCTAACCACAACAACATGAAATAGCAATTTCCTATGCTATTTACTGCTATGAAGAATTATTTAATTTTTATTCTGTAATGTAATCTTGATTTTTGAGCAGCATCAGTACTTTTTCAGTGAAGTTGCAGGAAAAATGCACCAGATGGCTCCATGACGACACTTGCCTGGGGTAGACTGCCAATAACCTGATCAGAGTATATGTAATATCTTCATTCCATGAAAATATAAGTGGAATAGTTATTTAAAACTCTAGATAAATACCTTTATCTTTTTATGTTTTATACTATGAGCAGGACTGAGAGAGTGGTTGAAAAAAAGGCAGAAAATAGTGTTGAAGTTTAGTACCTTGACTATGAAAAAAATCAAAATAAATCTCAGTCAAGGTAGGACTAAATGGATATGCAGAATCATATTTTAGGATGTGATTCTTAACTTATTCCTTGAGTGCTACACACTAATAAAGAAATTAAATCTGAATCACGTACTATACTGAACGAGAATGACTCCTTATTTGAGTACAACCAGAAAATGGCTAACAATTTTCCTTAATATTACAGGCAGGTTTTTTGAATCTTCATGTCTCTTTTTCAGTTTCTTGTATAAAGTTGTGCCTCTTAAGTCAGGAATGGCTCAACTCTTAACAAAAGCTCTTGGGCTTAACAGGGGTTTTAGAATGAATTTAGCTTTTGATTTGGAAGCGAGGAATGAGAGAGTTTTGGAGCTGTGTTTCTGCTGGGCTTAGCACTTTTTGCAATACAGGAGGGGCAGATGCAGCCTGACATACCGAGGATGTGGAAAGGCAGGGCAAGGCATACATCCCATGCTTTACAGAGCTGCTGCGGGACTGGGGTGAGACAGGTCCTTAGCTGGTTTTGGAGGAATTGAGAGATGGTGAGCTCTAAGCTCCAGCCAAGAGTGACAGCTGATGGTGGCACAGCAGGTGATTGTATAGTGGCATGAATGGCGGACAAAGAGCCCTCTCCAGCTTTCCCAGTCAGATTATGACTTACACATTTCTGCTCCACTGGAAGTTTCAAATGAGTAAGAAGATTAATTTGAGAAGAAAATATTTCTATTAATTTTTTGAGAAGATCAAAACATTATAGAGAAGCTGTTAAGGCTTTTAAAAAAAATATTATCTATCCCATTCATTAAGATATTTGAGTTTTACTGAGAAACCTAGATATGTGCTGGTCATCAGACCAAAAAGATAGCAAATAAAAATACATAAAATTAAATAATTTTCATTTAATTAGTATTCAACTAATAAAAACACAGGAAAGAGATCAGACTGTTCATATTTGAGATAATTACCAGCAATATGTTTCCCAGAATCTGACTCTACTGACATTTTTGTAATAGCAAGTGATGCACAAGTGCCACTAGTTTTTAAAAGATCAGTTCTTTAAAGCACTACCGTAAGAGAAGCCAGAGCTTTTTCCTTCTAAGTCATCTTTGTAAAGGCATTACCTAATGTAAAAAACCCAACACCCTGATAAACTAGAGTACTATAATAATATTTCATCAGATGCGAAAACCACTATAGAAAACACATGGGATATTAAAGAAAGATTACAGTACTGTAAGAATTAATTAAAATAATCAGTACCCGCACAAGATTTCCAAGATTTTATGGTACTTGCATTACAACCTAAATAAACCTAATAGTAAAAATCTGGGTTTTTTAGTGTTTACATACAAAAATTCATAGTTCTATTTCAGAAAATGTCTCTGGGTATAATGTGACCAAAATGAATGCTTTCAGTTAGTTTTCTCTGCAATTTTTCAGCGGACATTTAGAAAGTGCCACATAAATGGATCCTGGTGTCTGTGTCTGTCTTTCTGTCTTTCAAACCATCAACAGTTGACTAAGCCCTGTGTATTGAAAAGTGTAAAACTGTAAACTATTGTAAAACTGTAAACTATTGCAAAACTGTAGTCAAAATGGTGGAATCACAAAATTGGAAAACACTATAAGATGTTTTTCAATCCTGAGCTTTCTCATTTGGAACAAATAGAATTTTAATGTTTTCGACTGACCTTCACAGAATCATACAGTTGCTCGCCTTGGAAGGGACCTTAAGTTCCAACATTCATCTAACATATTCATAAAGACATTCTGTGAGACAGATTTCACAGACTTGACAGATGTATCAACTACTTCTCTGTCCTTACTGGAATGAACTTTTTCCTTGATATATAGCCTGCTTTTGTTGCTGTAATTTAAACCCACTAATTAAACCCACTAATTCTTGTCTTATGGACACAGACTAAAAACTGTTCTCCCTGATTCTACAGCAGTTGCTTACAAATTTGAAGATCATGTACCCTACTCTATATGTTCTTAAGAGTACACAGTCTGAGACTTGCTTAAAGACACTGTAAGCATCAGTCAAACATAATTTCCACTGACGGGCAGTAACAAATTTCTTTATATGTTATCCAGTCTGAGACTCCCTGTTTTCAGGATGATGCTCTCTTCTAGTTACAGAACAGAGCAGAAGTCTTTTATATAATATCTGTTTACTTAATTCTGACTGTATTGTCCTGCTGTAATCTCAACATACTCAATTCCAACAAATCTGTGTCCCATCAGGTATACTTTTCCTCATCTCTCTGACAATAAAAAATGTGTGGGGAAGCGGTGGTGAAACAAGGAGAAAAAGGAGGCCTGTATATTGCACCTCTACCGAAAGAAAAGCTTTCACTAAACTCACTGAAAACTTGCTTGAGATGGAACTGAAGTGACACAGAAAACGGGCTTTTTAGCTCACCTTCAAGTAACTGGATGTGGCTTCCCTTACTCAGTAAGAGTACATTTAAGTCTGTATGATTCCGTTTTTTCAATCCAGCACTTGAGAAATAGGGAGGAGCAAGGATATAAAGTGGGTGTATTACTTTTGTTTCACTCTTTCATTAATTTTGTCTTCTCAGATATACTTAAAATTTTCTTTATAGAGACACAGAACTCCCACTAGCTTACTATCACTAGGCATTTTATTTTGAAAATATAAATAAGAATAAATTTCAGCTTTCTTACTATATTTGCTATTTCAGCTACTATACTGAATTTCTGAAACTATTATGATTGAGTCATCCTGCCTAATACTGTTACAAGATACCCAGGGTTATATATATGTCCCATTAATTTAACTTTCCTGGAGGATAGATATCATGAACATGCCAGTATTACATAGGAGAGATGACAAACAGCAGTCCCTTAACAAGAAAAGGATCTTTGTGTAAGTGTTTTTATTTTCCCACAGACCCAGAAAACATCACATTCAGCTCTTGCCACAATTACAACTAACTGGACCCTTTATATTGGCAGGATTTTACCATTTCAATTAAATTATGTAGAGCTGTATAATTAATCCACTTTCTCACATGGAAAAAATGATGTTGCTTATGGCTGACTGAGTCAGACAAGTTCTGATGAATGTCTGAATCCAACCACAATTTCATTTTGTTTCATAATTACAGTGAGTGCAGAATACCCTATGAAGGAGGAGAGTCAACTAACAGAGGCAAGCTTGAATTCATGTCAAGAAAAATATATTCCCATCTTTTTTGCAGATAAAGCAGAGAATAAGGAAATATTAGGTAAGAAGATAAAACAGGAAGTATATGGGGAGCAGAATGGAGTCTTAGAGAGACTGTTTTCTCTACAGTATTTTGTAACTTTTCCGCAGATCTTTTCTTCATATTTTGTCTGCCAGCAAAAACCAGTAGTTTAAGAAGTCCTTTTCAATATTTTTTCTGACTCTTAGTTTCACTGCTCCTTGGGAAGAAAATACTGCAGTTACGCACTGGGTCACACAAGAATATATGAAATGGCTCTGTGGTATCTGTGGTGCTCAGGTAGCACAGCAAAACGGCGGGTGAGTGCCATGAGGAGAGACAGGCAGCAACTGAGCAAAATTGTGGGAACTCATCACTCTGTGAGCATGGCTGTAGGCAGCTGCACCATACCTCATATGAAGGACTGCTTGGTAGGTGACCTACACAGGTCGCAGTGAGGTCTGGACTATCCAATCCTGTACAGACCAACTGCAAACATGATCTGTGATATGATAGTGAGGCCCTGCTCCTATACAGAAAGGCAATCCAAATCATCCCATTTCCTCCATTAAGGAATTCAGAAGGGATTTGGAGACGTTTCCTGCACTATTTGTTGTGCTGAATTTCTCCTATGATATTCAAGATTTTCTAAAAATATCAGGTAGGTAAGGAAATATAGGTCTTACAGCTCTTCCTGTTATCTCAAGCTGTAGATTTTTCCAAATGACCAGCTGGTATCCTAGCCGAAATTAAGCAGTCAAAGCAAAAGAAAAATAAATTCCCAAGCAACTGTTTAACTGGAGAATAGTAAAAGTTTTGTGCTAACAGAGTGGAGAAGTAAGCAGTGAGACGTTAATTCTATCTCATTTGTGTGACTGCTCAGTGAAAATGTCTGAAAGATTGTACAGGGACTCTGCTAATCACCTGTGGAAGATGCCAAGACAGGAGCAGAGTCATGCTATAACAACACCATATTCTGCCAGTTGCCTAACAGCAGCAGAAGGTTTCTATTCTAAATCCCTTTCATTGACCTAAACTAATTCTGGAGTTATTAAGATAACTAAAGAAAACTTACACAAGTTGCGTAGGGAATTTTGATGTCAGTCCTGCTCCTAGCATGAGTCAAAAGCCTACTGATGTGCTGACCAGAAGAGAAGACATCTGTAGCATTTCAATACACGTTTCTCATTAAAACACTAAGAATCGTAAATAAATGTAGCTGACATATGTTCCCCTCTTTTTTTACATCTTCTCCAAGTATGTAGCAGTGTATGCTGAAAATGTTATTCAAGAAGAGGAAAAGTCAGGGCAGGCAAGTGTTTTTAGGTCTACCTAGAGAGACCTGGCACTAAAAATTGGTGGATGCCTCCAGATCTCAAAAATTCTAACAGAAGTGCACATGTTGAAGAATGGAGTCAGTTCTCACACTGACTACATTTCAGTTCTCATCACCTGTGATAGGAAATAAAAATGTCTTTAGCACTCAACAGTCACAGTGTATATTGTAGTACTGAAATAAAATCATCAAGCTTTGTGCAAATCTTACTTCTTGGGGTAACAGTAATTCATGCCATTCTCAGCAGAAAGTGAAAAATCTACTAGAGAAATACAGAACCCAATGGCAAACTCTAGCTTAGAGTCTTGATTAACAATAAGGAATATTCAAATGAATGCCTGTAACATTAGGAGTAAAACCTAATAATAAAGCAGGATGCAACACCATATGAATTATATTCCCCATTGCAGCATATCATCAATGTGACACAAGATGTCTAAATATCCAGTGCTTTCAGCTCTTCTTAAAATGGTAACGCAGCCACAAATCAAGGGAACTGTTGATAGATGGGGAATGCAATTTGGGGCATTTCTCACGTGCACATGTACAATCTCAGTCATGAGAAAAATCTATCTATTAGAAAATCAAAATCTCACTCCTGGCTATGACAAGATCTAATGGGAGAAGAGGGAGGGAGGGAAAAATGTTTTGGAAGTTGTTCAACATAACTCAGTGTCTGAAGACAGAAAAATAGGGGAGAAAGATAGAGAAGAAGAAAAGGGAAAAGGTCTTTCTTTTAGGGAAAGTAATATCTAATGCAATGCTATAGTGTCAAAGCAAGAGGAAACCAACTTGTAGCTGTTGCATGGCTGGATTAATTATAAAACGGGTAATCTGCAACTGCAGAAATTTCAGGATTTCTTTCTACTAGCTCTAGGGCCTGACTTGTCAGAGGCCTATGTTGATGCAGCTAACATCAAAACTAACGTATATTAGCTGCACTCATATTTGTGTCAAATCGTTTTCCATTTCATGCTCTTTTTCTTTTGTCATGAAGAAATCCCTGCAAGTGTAAGCAATTACACTTGACAAAATCTTGCAGAGAAATTGCAGCAAGTGATGACTCTGTTCTTCACTGCTCAAAGAACATGAGATTTTCTTGCTACTACCCAATAACATTATCCTAATTTCTATTGCATTAGTTTCCAGAAGAGAATAAAAATGGCCCATAGACTGTTATTTCTTGATTAGATCTTTGCCATCACTTTATGCAAAATTATCTAGAGCTATGTGATAAAAGGCAGCAAAAAGTTACCTATGGGAAAAACATTTAATATACATGAAAGAATAATTTCATTTAGCAGAAAGCGAATATCTTCTCTTAGAGTTTAAGTATCTGTAAATTTTTTTTTCCTTTAAAGGCAAATCTAAGATAACTCCATAGTAATACAACTTGCAAAGTCTTACCAACTTATCAAACTTGTCAAAAAAATGGCCAGTGGACTTTCACCGCAGTATGAATAACTTCAATTACCACATTTTATGAGAGCATGCTTCTTTTGTGGTGCTGGTGCTGGCAGTTTTCTGACACTGAAATAACACCCCAGACAAGACAACTGTCTATCCAGAATAGCTGTCTGTCTGAATCAACTTACCCTTTACTCAGGATAGCTCTGTATTGGCCAGGGACAGCATGGGTCATCAGCTGCCAGAGTAGAATGGACAGGAGGATTTCAGCAACCTATGCTTAGGTCAGTGCTTCCATGGCAGAGTTCATGCCCAAGTAGTCAGGTAGTATTCCTGCTGCTGTCAGCCAGGACAGAGTAAATTTCACCCAGGGAAAAGCTTTTTTTTTTTTTCCATTTTTTTTTTTCCCCACAAAAGAGGTAATTTCTGCTCACGGCTGAATGCTGTTATTAGGAATAACTCAGTAAATAGGAAAAAAGAAAGCAACATTGACTTTACAACTTATTTCATTGTGAATAAAATAAAAGGCAAAAGAAAAAATACAGGATGATTTCAAGTCAGAAAAGGGTTAACTGCATTTCATTTCTCCATGCAAGACTCCACAGCAATAGTGGCAGGCACTGAAGCTAAAACAAAGTAAACGAATGGCATATAAGCAATATGCTACTGGCTGGAACCATTCATATTCAGATTGATCATTTCTAACCTAGCAAATTACTGAGGCACAACTGAAGGAACTGTTAACTTGTGGCTTTTACAGAATGTCATGACTGCTATTAACACCGTACTTCAGGTAATTTAGTTGTCAGGATGTAACAGCAGTATTCAGAAGGCCTATAGTATCACAGTGCAAATATGTAGTATAAGATTTATCAAGATAACTGTGTTGCCTGAAAATATCTAACATACTTGATGGTAATCAGTAGTTTCTCTTGGAAATTAATTTCTCTTATAGATTTCAACCCTCCTCCCACCGCCAGATGCGCATGACTCAGTGGGCTAAGGAGTATCGTATTCGTTTCAAAGGAGCACTCCTACGGCCTCTGCCAACAGCCATACTAATATGGACAGACTGAGAACTACACTCTACAACCACTGTTAGCAGCAATGATGATGGACGTCGAAAGGCAGGATGGATGAGCAGCATGAGCTGTAATGTGTGGTGGAGAGGGAAGAATTCCTCTCTCTGGTATTCAGAAAGTGCCAGTCATCTGTATGTCTGCCTAGAAATAAAACATCAGCCACAAATGCAGCTCATAGCATGACTGTCTGCCCAAATACAGACACCTCATGCATTAGGCTTAGCAGACAGTTTGGTCAGGAAGGCAAAGAACCACAGGACCAAATAAGGGAACTCAAACTGACTCAAATATCTTACTGCTGTTATTTAAGATTCATGTTCAAATGAAGTCATTATTTACTAACCTCAAAAGTCATCTGTTGTTGATGGAGCTCTCCCATAACATCTGTAACACTCCATGAAATATTCTTCTAATCTGATAGCTGTAAATACTGAGGTCCCTGAGTGGAGAGTTTAGCTATACTTTCACCTTAATTCTGCTGAGAATTGCAGTTTCAACAAAACTCCACATCATGTTTTTCAGTCTTTACAGCTTTGATATCACTGAAGCTAAGGCCTTGATGAGGAGAACGATAAAATCAGTCTCCCATGTCAGCAGAGGACTGATGCTTCCCATCCAGCCTGCAGCACTGGGACAAGACAAGAAAAGGTCTGTCCTTTTTCTGAATGGACACAGATGAGCAGATTTGCTGTCAGTTCTCTCTCATGTACCAACACATCACCCATGCCAAACTGTTAAATGCTATTTAATTTGTTAAAAGCTTATTAAAGTTGCAATCATATCAATACCTGCATGGTGCACATCCACAACAGATATAATGCCCAGTATACTCCATATATGTTCTAACCCTTTTAAAATTATCATCTCCTTCTTCGGTTTTCTGAAGTAATACAGACTACCAGAAGACATGCTGGTCTTGTATTCAGATCTCTTAATTCTAGACCAAGGATAACTCTATTAATTCTAATTAAATGCAGCTTGGTTTCTAGTATCCTTTCACGTCTTTGTGAATTCCCTGAAAGTGAGTGAGAGCCCTCTTCCCACCGCAGTGGTAGTTCATACTAGCACTTTCCTGTATGGCTTCTTTGGTGACTACTTCAGCCCAATCTTCAGCAAAGACAGTAATTTCTGCTGCATGTTTTTCCTCAGTAAACCAACCTAGGAACAAGAAAACTCAGAACACTTGGGTTAAACACTTCTTGTCTGTTTCTGTTTTCTACAATTTTCTCTCAGTGCTCACTACGGGATTTGCTGTGAAATAAACTTGAATGCAGTGCAACACAGAGACATCTAGGCACCTCATCTATTTGTCTAGAGTCCTTTGAGTACCAGAAGTACAAGCTTTATTTTCTTTACTTTTTTAAATATTCATATTTTTTGTTATAGGTAGGTAGGAAGAGTTCACCTCTCATCACTCACACAGTGGCAGTATTGCTGCTGTGTCCTTATTTCTGTGTCTTTACATTGCATAATTATACTCCACTGTCTCTACTTACTGAAACCATTTCTCCACACCAGCTGCTGGAGTAGTGTAATTTTCATAATCCACTTAATAGATTTATGTATGGAAAATATTAATAAGAACTGGTAAGAAAAGAAAAAAAATATTTATCTTGTCCTCAGAAAACATAGTACACAGAAACCACATCTGCACCCGGGACATCTGCCTTTCTGCCTTTTTCAAATGTAAAATGATGCTGAAGACTCTCCCATTCTCCATTTTTGTTTGTCCATTGAGCTTAGAAGCCATACAAGTAGAATAAGCTCACCAAAAACTTTATATTAAGCAGCTCTGAACAGTCTTGCTTGCAACACCAACGAATTGCTATGGTTTAAGTCCACTGACTGGCAATAAGACCATCTTAGCAAACAGTGAAGCATATCCAGGATCCATGCCATGACAGACTATTAAGAAATTATTTCCTATATCTGTTCTGAGATGCAAAGGAAAACACCTCTTCTTGCCCAAAAATATGTTTGTTTCATGAATGCTGATTCAACCCAGGAGCTGAGAAAAATGAGAGAATACAATGTATAGATAGAAGCCTCTTTAGTGTGGAATTTTTGCCTCTGGTCATACCTTTCCATGAATTTCTCTCTAGTGCAAAGTCTTTGCCAGTACATCTGACATCCAGATACATCTGGAAACCTTTTCAGTGTTTGAATTTTACATTATCATCTAAGCCACATTTAGTTGATATTTCACAAAGCTGTTCACTGTCAAGAATCAAAGACTTCACTATAACAAAACCACAACATTCAGGTCATTATGCAGAGCTGACAATTTGCTACGAAACATACAAAAAAATTAACACTAAAAGACCTAAATTACTGTTTGCAGATGTCTGAATCAGACTATTCCTTGTCTAAGCTTATATGCTGAATGTAATTCTTTCTTCCAACTGTACTTGGCCTTTTATCATGCCTGCCTGAAAATACACACAATTAATAATACTTTTAATTTCCTTGGTATCGAGGTATCAGAATACTGTAATTCAATGCATTGAAGATCTAGTTAATGGATTTAGTCAACACTTTTTCCCACAAATTTGTGCTACTTCCAGCACTCCAGAGTACCGGTGCAGAATGACACCTTGCCATGCCTAACAATGTGAGCTGGTGCTGCTTGCAGGAACCACCACTGGAACAGCAGTAAAGCAGGTAAAGCTGCACAGGGGGTGACCAGGGGCTCCCTCAGCTCCATTCCTGCTGAGGAATGGACATAAGACACATGGAGGGATGTGGCGACCATTGCTGCTGTTGTTTGGTGTCCTCAATGAGCTTCTCTGTCTTACCTTCTGTCACTAAAACTGAGTTCACATTGGCACCAGCCGGAGGCTAGTGTGTTGTTCCTTCTGAGCTGGGCACCATTGTATTAACACCTGTTTTCTGGATAGGAGGTTTTCCTCTTGGAGGTATCCTCCCACTGAGGACAGATCTGCATTCTTCTCAGCTGAGACGAGGGTTCCATGCCCTGATTCATCTTCCAGTCTTCCTGTATTGAAATTGCTCAAAAATGTGGATATAAAACTCCCAGGGACTGAGGTGACAAATTCCCCTACTTTGATCCTGAACACTTTTATTTTAAATAGAGGTGGTTCTTACTGGTAAATATCTGTAGCATGTCCTGTGTTAATGGTACTATTTTGGGCAGAGCACTTGAATAAAGTACACTCCTGCAGCCACTGCAGGAATGACTTAACCTAGCCTGAAGGAGTAACTTCAAGAAAGGCCAAAACCAGGTTCAATAGACAAAAAGTTAACCTTGTCTTCAAGTTACTGCACTAATCCCATGTAACTAAATAATTTGTGATATTGATAATGAGTTGCTGAGATTCACCTAGCACTGAACAACATAACTATAGACTGGTTTAATGGAGGCGAAAAGTTACTGTCTTTGAAAGATGTTGTAGCATCTAATGAAAACAGCTAAATCAGAAGACTTCGTACTGAGATTAGCCTCATATTTTTCTTATTTTTCTTTTACATCCACCTAGTTATTTTAAAGTCTAGTTTTATATTATGATAAACATACAACCTGCTCACCAACACATAAATCAGTTTTTAGTATATATGAGTAAAGTGTAGGCAAATCTGCATAGCTGGAAGTAAACAGAATATCTTATCTGTAACATGTAAGCAAGGAGTAATACTTTGAAATAAATCCTTAGAAGAGAAATCCCAATAATTAAAATTCGCAACATTTTCAAGACCTAGTTTAATTTCCAGCTGTCATCAACCTCATCCCATGTCTGAGTTGAAAACAGAAATAAACATTGAAAACAATTGTACCATATTTTAATTTATTGTCAGAAGAAGTTGTGAAATATAAGATATAAATTTAATTATTTTATTGTATATTTTTTCTTCCATGTGCAGAGCGTTTTTCAGTTCCTTTTGTTTAGGTTTAAATCTTTCATTCTTCAAGTGAACACTGTCTTCACCAGAAACTTGAATAGTAAACCAATTAAACTGGCAAAACCAAGTGAGTTCTGGAACTGGATGTTTGGCTTTGTAAAGCTGATTGTCTGAAGACTTTTTCATACTTTATACTGGAAAGAGCTTCACTTAGACATGAAGGTAGACAGATGTTCTTGTAAAATCCAGATTTTTTGCAAAGAAAAATGGAGAAAGACTTATACACATTTCTTTCCATTTTATAGCAAATTTAATCTTTAAACTGCACTGAGAACCACTGGGAGGCCCCAAAATCTTTTGGTTCTGTCGAACCGTCTGTTTCTGCTTCAGACCTAGCCACAGTGTCTGCTGTTTGAAGCCTTTGAAGTATCTACAGATTGGACTTACACTGCCCTCAGCAACTCAAGGGAGGAACCAGTGGTTTGAAGGAGAAAAAAAATCCTCTGCTTGCAGCCAAATTTTGACTTATTTGTCAGCTTTGGTCCAATCCAAAGTTACTTCAAAAGGCTTCAAAGTGCAGACACAGTGGCTGGGGCTGAAGTTGACTTTGGAGATTTTTGGATCCAGGACTCAATAACATCTTCTGAAATTAAATTGCAAATGGATTAAAATGAAGTCATATAATTAAATATATACTCTAACTCCTTTTTTAACTCTTTGCAATTGTCTTGGAGTGATCCAAGAGTGTGTCCAAACTGACAGAGCAATCTACTGATAAAATGTACTCTAGAAAAGGTAGACATTTGACAAACAAAAATTGTTTAATTGTGGTTCAGTTTAATTTCATAACCTCTGTTCTACCTGTAAAACAACATGAAAGGTTATTAAAAGAGAGTTGTCTGCCTCAGGTGCTGAGTAAAGCTGGTCTTTCACCCCACTGCTGAGCTCAAGGTGAGTCACTTCTTTCCCATATTGTTCCGTGAAGATCCTTGATGTATTTAAAACCCATACTGAGATTTATGACTACTCTGGCTCACTACTCCACTCATTTCTCAGGCTTTTTTCACTACCAGAATACTAACAGTGTTTTAAAACAATACTTTATCAAACTATACTAATTTAAGTAAATCTAATTGATGTGGAATTCCAAGGTCTCTCTACTAAGCATAGCGTCACTCTTAAGGCTAAACTTTTTACTAGAAGGGTTTTTTAATGAGACGACAAGAAGCATGGCAAGAGTGTACTTTGGGGAAGGCCTCTTTGGATGCCCATTGAATCTCCATTTTTCCTACTCAACAGCAAGAATGTGAACTCCAGTTGTCATATCTCAACAAAATACTGTAGCACATTAAGTCAATTGATAAAATTCTCCCTCTGTGTCTTCCTTTTGAAGCTCCTCCTAGAATTGTTTATTTTGGGAAGGACTTCTGGGATGATTGAATCTTTAACACAACCAAGTCCTCCTATATTAGGCAAATAAATATTTCCTTGAATTCTGCATTAAAATATTTCTGCAAAATGAGGAAAGTTCAGGCAGCATTTCTCTGTTACTGTGACCATACACTTTTTATTCAAGGTGAAACTAATTTAGGAAAAGACGTGAAAAACTCCGTCTGGGATATGGCAAAACCTGTTGATTAGTCAGTCTTCTGAAATGCAGGAGCAAGTGAATATTTCAGGTAGATGGATTCAGGGGAAAGAAAGGAGCTTTCCATTTGTGTCCAATGTTTTTATGACCTCTCAGAGACTGATTGCCCTGCAGACTTGAAAGAGATACTTGCAATAGCTTTTAGCTCTGTCATTCAGCACAGAAGCTATCTAGCTGTGGAAAAACATGAAAGTTTGTGCTGGCCTCTCTGCTTTTTAGTCTGTCTTTTAACAGGTTTTGTTGAGTTGAGTGAGTGTCAGATGCTGCTGGCACTTTTGCCCACTTTGGTTGCGATAAAGAGAAGCAGTAAAATCTGTTCCAGACTACTTTTGTTACAGTGAGATAGCCAAACCTAAATGATTCTTGCAGAGCTTGCTGAAAAGCTGAAAAGTGTTTGTTCTTAAGGACAGAATTATTTTTCTCTGTCTTATCAAAAAGGCATTTGTCATAGGCACAGAAATTATTCAAAGTTGTCTCAGTTATTATTATCGAACACTAGAAAAATCTAGTAAAGAATGGAAATAGCAAAAGGATGGCCTCCTTTGTGCTGACACACCTCTCATAAGGGAAGGAGGACTGTCACATAAGAGAATCCAGTCAGGTAAATTCACATGTTACAGACTACATTTGTAACAGAGTTCACATATAAAAGACATATAATGCATTTCAAAAGAGCTGGGGAAACATGTTCATACAGTGCAAAAGGAAAAGTTTATTTATTTAGAACATGCTGGGAATCCTGATTGGTGATCATCAATCTAATACTCAGCATCAACATTTCTGGTTAAATGGATTAATGCAACTGTCTAATTAGATGATGCACTGTAGAATTCCCTTCGGATGCACAGTTGTTAATTAGGCAGAATACTGTCATTTAATTTTCCACACACAGCTACTTCCTGCTACACCAAACATTTCCACTGACACCTGGTCACACTTGATACAACACGGAAATTTAATGAAAGAGCCTAGAGCAGGAAGCAGAAATAAATGCTTCACATAACTGAGAACTAATTTGGGTAAGCAGGACATACTCATCCTTACTTGGCTAGCTCTCCAACCAAATAAGTGAAAACAGTTCAGATTTCATTAAAGTCTAGTAAACTGAGTGAGAGTCAAGCTCGGGGAGGAAATATATGACTGCAACAGCTGACCCAAACTCACCAAAGGGGTATTCTGAGTTTCTTTCCTCCCTTTGAGATGGAAAAAAAATCAGTTAAAAAAGAACAAAACCCTTTATATATTACTAAATGAAATCTTTTTGTCCAGACAAATCCTCAAAAGTTTAAAGGCTCAGGCTGAACAAAGAGTAACTCTTCCCACTGCCTTCTGAAGGCAGATATAGGGGGACTATCCCTCTAAAACAGATTAGTTGGCTTTCTTCATGATTTTGCTGCCCAAAATCCAAGGATGAAGAAACTGTGTATGAATTTTTGTGTTATATAGGTAAAAAAATAAAAGTGTGGAGAGAGATGAAAAAAACAAAGATGCACTTTGGTAAAGCTAGAAAACCGAAGGTCAAAATCCTGAACAGTGGAAAATGATTTAAATTTTTAGAAGTCTTTTCAGCTAGAAATCAGGAATACCTGTTTTAAAAAGCAGTCATCAAACTAATAAAGACTCTTCTAATCAGAAAAAGTTTTATTTTATGTTAAATTTTGTGTTCATATTTAAAAAATAAGGAATGGAGAAAAGCAAATATTGAAAGACTGAGTCCTCCTTCAGCAACTAATACACAGAAAGTTTCAGTGAATATATCACCTACAGGCATATTTGGAGGCAAATGAAAGAGGTGCTAATTTCCTTTTTGTACCTCTCTCCTACCAAAAGAAATATCTTCTCTCAGGTACAGAACAGCTTTTCTAAATTATTATTTTTGAGACAGATGAGGATATTTAAAATCCAGGAAGTATTGCCTCTCAGTTTTCTGGAGTTGAAACCAAAAATATTTCCAAATAGCATACTAGTCTCATGGGAATAAAAAGTTTGACCAGGATAGAGAAATACACAAGTGAAGGAGAAATAGCACGATCTTATGCTATTCTATACCAGACTTCACCTTCTAGGTAGCTTCAAATTGCAGCTTTAAATAACAAAAGGAGAAGATATGCGTGTATTCTTCAACACGGAGCATCTCATTTTCCTATTCCTACACCCATCTGTTTTTAAAATACTTTGTAAAGCACTTACACTAGAATTACAGGAAAAAGGAATAGAAAAAAAAAATAAAATAGGAAAAGGAGAGGCTTCAGGGCCCAAGAGTAATTTAAGTGTGTCTCAACTTGTTCCAGGTTCTGAATCAAGGCGCAACATTTTGTAGGATAGTAATGAGTAAGTTATTTTATCTGAATAATCGATTTAAAATTGTTTCACATTCTTCAACTCGTAATCACTTTTAGTTATTTTTAGTTTGCATGACCTATGATTTTTAATCTGACTTTTTTTCCCTGCAGGTAAAGCATACCAAAGAGTAGGCAGAAATATCCATTGCTCTACAGCTAATAAAAGTCAGAGTATGTTCTAATTAAGAAGTTAGGGTGACTCATTATATCATCCACAGTATTCATAAATGTTGGGATCAAATGTGGATAAGATTTTCAGAGCAAGATATATGTATATAATTTAGCCCTACAGGAGACGACTAGAGCCAAGATTCTATGATTTGCCAAATGGATTTGTACTCTTTACAGTACGGCTAGAACTCTTCTCACTCACTTTTGGAAATGCTGTATGATCTTTCTCATAATCACTTCATAACTTGCATTAGCTTTTGTTCACTACCTGGATGATGGTTCTTTGTTAAGCCTTCTAGTTAATTATCCCTTTAAGACAACATGTTTTGCTTTACAGTTAAATTTCAGCTGTGTTTTCTTGAAGTCCAAGGGAGAATAACTTACAGAGTCAAAAAAGGACATGGCACAGAAGCATTTAAAAGTTCTTTTTCCCATGTAAAAAATTCAGAAGGGACTTGGAAAGGAATATTGTTTTGTTTTACTTTCAGCAGGTTGCTCTAATTCCATTCAATCCACAATGGAATTCTAAGCCGGATTGAAGAAATCAGGAATTGTTTTTGTCTTACAGCCACTATTAATTTATAGAAAACAAGGTGTAGAAATCACAAATTAAAATCAAGCTGGTCTAGAATGCTGCAATTCACTAAGAGTTTAATTTGTTTTAAAGTGAAACAGAAGTCAATCTATGCGTAGAATTAAAAGTGAAAATTTGGGGAGTTTTGTATCAGATTTTAAAAAAATTAAATACAGTTGTTATTGTGAGTATATTTTTCAACACAATGCTAAAAAGTCTATAAAGAGAGGGAAAAAAGCAGTACTTATTCCTGCTGGTGAGAATACCATAACTTTCTTTATTTCATATTATCTTGAAACATCCTATTTGATGTTGGAAACAGATCTGGAGAGAAAAGACTTTCTTAAGATTTTTGGCACAAGACAGGTCAGAAGACAAAAACAAAAGAGCATCTGAGAAAACTAATCCTAAGAACTCTGAAGTAAGTGCACTTTTTGAGAGATGATAGAGCAGTAATTTGGAAAGTAATGGGGAGAGCATTTGAATGAGTTTATGACCACTACAGTTGACAACTATATGTGTTTTCACTTCACAAGCCTGAAACAGTCTCTTGTGGTAGCAGTAGATGGATGCTAGTGCTGTAAATGATGAAAAACACAATGTATAACAAGCCTTTCAAAGTATTTATATTTATAATTCCATTTATGTATTGTTTATAGCAACTCATATAGACCATGTTAGGCTTCAGGCTCCTTCTGAGCCTTTTGGGCTCAGAAAAGCAGTTGGAAAACAGAAGTTCTCTTCCAGTTCTCTCTGGCCCAGAAGTGTCTTTCAACTCACTGCATCAGCATTTCTCTTCCTGATGTACTTTGGATTGTCAGTACACCAAGGCAAGGGCTATCTGTGATTTCTGTGCATGTAAACAACACAGGGAAGTTTCAGGCCCAGCTGAGATGTTTAGGGTTATGCTGTGTATTCACAGGTGTATGTGTAACCAAGAATTTATTTCAATTTCTAATAAGATCTCATTAGTTTCACAAAATTGCAAGTCCTCCTAATTTCCAGGAATTGTTGGCCATTCTGTGCACTCCCAAATCTTGATTAGGAATTTAAAAGAGGCAAACTACGATCTCCCTTTTCACATTCTCTCTGAAAACATACATAGTTTAATAAATGTCCCTCTTTCTCCAAAAATTCAAATGCTATCTGCAGCTGGATACAAATCTCAAAAATTCTACATTGTCTGGAGAAAAACTTGGCAAGGCAGAAGTCCAGTCTCAGGTAAACATTACACAATTGTGGCTAAGCAGGAATGCCAAATACAAATCATCTAGACTGTGTTGAAATGTCTGGAAATTGTTTCAGGTAGTATGTGTGTTCAAGTCATTAATTAAAAATGCTAATTAAATACCATACTAAGTATTTTCTAATCATAAGCAGAGAAAAAGATCTACAAGGGCTTAAACAGAAAGGACAACAGAGGGCCTAAAAATTTTTTTTTTTTTTTTGCTATTAACTTATCACTCAATCTGTCACTGGAATTTTAGAAGCCAGGGACCTTGTAACATGGAGAGGGAGCATTGCCAGTCTGTGATCCAGTGTTGCTACACTTGTGGCTTTGGAATAAAAGCACAATCTCAAAACACTGGGGTTACTTGCAGTGAGAGTGCTGTTTTTCATGAGCAGTATAAAGGGCAAGCCTTCAAATATTAAGGTTGTTTAAAAAATTAATTTGGCAGTGCTGTGAAATCAGTATCATGTTATTGCTTTTTTACTTTTCCCTCCTTCCTCTCAAACTTTGTTCAGGTTTAGATGTTTAGTGAGCTGAATCTAGAGGCAGAGGCAAGTAAACTCCCTTTTCCCTGAACTTCTAGGACCATCACAAGGGCAGTGAGGGGGGAAAGCAGCTGTTCAGAGAAATTTCAAGGCTTCTACAAAAAATAGAACAATCCTGTTCCATGAATTATCCTTAAAAACATGAGAAAGCTCTCTCATTATGATAAGTAATGCAGGAAACGAGAACAGAGAAAGTTACATTTTTTGGCCACATAGGTAAGGTGGCTTCTACCAAAGAATCGTTGTATCATAAGCAAGTCTAATGCCAAATGCCATTCTCAAAGCGTTAGGGGCCTAAAGTCAGTTAAAAGAGTTTTTACTAATCTAGCTACTAACAGTATTGCTATTACCACTATTGAATAAGTCAAAGTAACAGAACATTATGAGGAAACATAGAAGTAGTTATCTGTGGTTAAAAGCAAGAAGAAAAAATTCCATCCAGAACCTCAGGGAGTTCATAGTCTTGAAGGATCTTGGCAGAGAGGGCTCACTGCAGAGGCACACTTCACTTTTGAATCTAAGTACACTTTTCTTAAAAGCCCAGAAAAGAGATATAGTTTGAAATTCGTAAGACAAAATTACAATACCGAAGAAAACCAAGTTAGCTTGAAAAGGTTTTTCGAGAATTAGCAACAGTTACACTAGTTACAAATGACATAAATGGCTAGTGATATTGCTTGTATATAATGCTCCCTGATGACTTAAATTCACCACAAGCCTAATCATTGTTATGCCACTTGTGAGTTTTTTTAGGAAAACCACATTAAAAATTGCTGTCTGTCTCAGAATCACTTGATATGCAGAGAACACAGCTTTACTCAGAGTAATCAGAAGGATTTATTTAATACCTGTACTAATATATACGATATCCTTTAACTTATATCAGTTTAGGGAACAAACACTGAAAAAAATTATAAAAATAAAAAATAGCATAAACAAAGTCCTCAAAGAAGTATCAGGCTACCTGATCTAGTATACCTAGAGTTGAGCTCAGCCTCGGTATTCTGGTATACATGTTGGGAAATTCAGAGAAATTGATCTGATGGACAAAAGTATGAACCTCTAAGAGTTCCTTATGAACTGCAATCCACACTTCTGATGCACAGAACATTAGTGACCAGAAGACATGGAAAAACAAGATTAACAGTCTGAGCAAATGTGCAGTGATGAAAGCAGGAACTCAGATCTAAGTGCAGTTAACAAAGAGGAGAGTGTTTTAAGAAAAATTGATTTATCTTACAATATTCATGGAAGAAACATCATTTTATCTCTAGAAAAAAGATACAAAACCAGGGTGAAACACTTTCTACACTCAATCTGAGATTTTATTTTGTTTCAGTCAGATGCAGAATTCCTTTTTTTTCTATATCATTGTTAAGTTCCACTGTAAGAGATAACCTGAAGGAATAGCTCCTGCAATTGCTCTTTGATATCCATTTAAAATCAAATATCTTGCAAGCCCTGCAAAGCAGAAATCCCTGAATGGGTCATACCAATTAAACGTAATATTTGTTAGAGAATCACAGACTGTCCCAAGTGGGAAGAGACCCACAAGGATCATCAAAGTCCAACTCTTAGCCCTATACAAGACACCCCAAGAGTCTCACCATCTGCCTGAGAGCATTGTCCAAACACTTCAGCAGCTCTGTCTGGCTGTGACCACTTCCCTGGGGAGCCCGTTTCAGTCCCCAACACCCTCTGGGTGAAGAAACTTATCCTAATATCCAACCTAAACCTTCTCTGACACAGCTTCATGCTGTCACACTTACCCTCATAAGGAAGCTGTAAGAATACCTAATCTGTTTTATCTGTAGTTTGTCATTCCTAAGCAAAATCTTAAGTAATCAGAATTTACTTGTACACCAACAATCTAAACCAATGGCACCAACAGAAGCTACAATCCAATCTAGTTTCAATAATGAGAGATTTGGTGTATGGTGTCTTTAAAAAATGAGGATAATATTCAAACTACCTTTGTTTACTGTGTAGATTCCAGCTGATTACATCAAGCTAAATCAAACTGACCTTTTGAAGTACAATGGAAAAATAATAGTCAAAACAACTATGGAGAAATAATTAGAATTTGAAGAATGATGATAAAGATGCTTATGGGGAAAATGCTATTTCTAGATGTCATCCAAAGTTGCAAAACTATTTTCCAGTGCTGTGAACTAAAAAAAATGCAAAAGATATTTCTTGAGAAAGAACTTAGATGGTAGTAGAAAAAGGTCCAATGAGCATCTAGTACTCTAGATGAAACAGCAGTGAGCTATTTGATATAAAACCTGTGAAGAAACCTGGCAGCTGTACTCAGTCACGGTATATGAGGATACTGCTGGAATAAAACTCAACTGTTTATACTCTTAATTATTTTCTTCCCCACTTACCAAGCATGTACAGGCAAAAAAATTAAATGCTTAAGACATTTCATGCCACCTTGTCTTGATTGTCTTGTACAAGTTAAACATAAATCAGCTTGTCCAATAGTATTCATTCAAACAAAGACTGCAAAGGCAAATGTAGAAGAAAAAAACCAGGTATCTGATTATCTTTAATGAAGCAGGGGGAAAAAACAGTCTAAATATGTAAAAACCTCTACTGCAGGTAATGTCATATCCCATTCCAAGTGTTATGACACTTTTCTGGCACTGCATTGTTTTACAAGAGTTAAGCAGATAATGTCTCTCCACATCTGGATGGTGTTTTTCAAGAATTACAAAAGTATAGATGGTGCAGATTGTAAAGGTTCTGGGACAGTCTACTTTGGTCTCATAAATGAGAGTAACCTCTAGATCTTGAGTCTGTTAATCCATTCCTGTTATCTACAAGTAATTTTTCTGGTAAATCTGTCCCTAAATGATGTGCCATAGTATAGTTAGTTGGCCTTATATTTATGGTAGAGGTAACCTTGCCAGCTGGCTCCAACAAAACCACTGTTCTCTCAGGCTCAGAAAATGGAAAATTCCCTGCTAGTGAGGAGCTACTGGGGGAGAGATTCCACTTGTCCTTTTCAGGGAGAATGAGATACAGCACAAAGAAAACTGCTGTTAACATTTTCAGTATGGTCATTCCATACAGGGTCATACATTGGTGTGGTTGATCTTGACTGGACGCCAGGTGCCCACCACAGCCACTCCATCACACCCCTTCCTTAATTGGACAGGGGACAGAAAAGGCTCATGGGTTTGAGATAAGGAACAGGAAGAAATCACTCAGTAGTTGCCATCACAGGCAAAACAGTCGTGACATGGGAAAATTAATTTATTACCAATCAAATCAAAGCAGGGTAATGAGAAATTAAATGTTAAAACACTTTTCTTCTACTCCTGCCTTCTTTCCAGCCTCAACTTTACTACTGATTTTCTCTGTCTCATCTCCCCAGGAGGCTTAGGGGGATGAGGAGTGAGAGTCTGGTCACTCTGTCACATTGCCTCTTCCACTCCTTTGTCCACAGGAGCAGGACTTCTCACACTCTGCCCCTACTCCAGCATGAGGTCCCTCCATGGGAAGCAGTCCTCCATGAACTGTATCAGCATGAGTCCTTCCACAGGCTGCAGTTCTTCACATACCTCTTCAGTGTGGGTCCTTTCCATAAGGTGCTGTCCTTTGGGAAAACCAATGTTGGTGCTCCATGAGGTCACCAGTCCTGCCAGAAAACCTGTTTTAGCATGGGCTCCTCTTTCCATGAAGCCACAGCTTCTGCTCCAGGGGTTCAAGCCTCCTTCAGGCATCCACCTTCTCCTTCAGGACCACCTGGTGTGGGGTCCTCCATGGTCTGCAGGTGGGTATCTGCTCCACTGTGGACCTCCATGGGCTGCAGGGGCACAGCTGCCTCACTGTGGTCTTCAACACAAGCTTCAGGGGAATCTCAGCTCTGGTGCATGGGGCACCTCATCCCTCTCCTGCACGGACCTTGGTGTCTGCAGGGGCTGGTTCTCGCATATTCTCGCTCATCTGGCTGCAATTGCTGTTGCCTCGTTGGGTTTTTTTCTCCCTTCTTTAATCTGTTACCACAGAGGTGCTGCCACTGTTACTGATGGGCTCAGCTTTGACCAGCAGCAGGTCTGTCTTGGAGCCAGCTGCCACTGACTATGTCAGACACAGGGGAATCATCTGGCAGCTTCTTATAGAAGCCATCCCTGCAGCCCCCCTGCTACCAAAATCTTGCCACACTCACCCAATACAATTGGATATCTAGAATACCTACTACTTTTTTCTTCAATTCTCCTGCAGTTAATTTAATCAATAAAAGCAGGTGGATCTATAAAGTTCTCATTCTGTAGTTTCTTGACAAAAACACATTCAGGGAGTAATTCTCAATTCTGCATGCTGAGGGCACAATCTCACAAACACGTGCACTCCCCAAGACAGGTTTCAAGTTCCACCAATATTCCTTTATCTGACCTGCCTTCTGAACTGCTGTAAGGACTTAGCAGAATGCACTTAACTGTCTCAAAACACTGTCAAAGAAGGAATTTCCCATAAAATAAGCCACCACAACAGGAACCTGAGAGAGACACAGATGACATAGCAGGAAGGAGCTAATTCCAGGCCTAATGGTTGTTAAGGTTTGGTTAGCACCTGGACAAGGATTCCCACTGTGGCAAACTGTGGGCAAGGAAGCAAGTGCTTTTACACTTGCCATCTCAAGTCATGGGAATGTCATCTAGACCCCGTGGATAGTTGGCACTTGGGCTGTATAAAAGTGGTACCTCCAGAAGAAAGACTCAGGCCCCTCTACCTCTGAGAAGACCGAGGTGAAGAAAGACCAGCACGTTGCCACAGGAATCCATATAGTGATGATCTCTTTTCTTAATCTCGCTCTCTCTCTCTCTCTCTCTCTCTCTCTTTCCCTTCCCTTCCTTGCCCCCACTTCCTATTTCTCTCTATCTCTCTACCTCATATTTAATGTTAGATAAAATCTGTACTGTTGGCTTTGAAATACGGTCTTGTTTGCACCTTAATTCAGGCAAAGGCGTATCTCATAATCAGATGATAACTACCGATTGCAAATGTAATCCACCAGCTCTTAAATTCGTTATTGGATGGTGACACATTAGCATTTTCTCACTCCTTAATTGCCAGCCTCACCACAGGGCACATTTATACCATATTCACTTCTCCTTTTCTATGTATTTCTTCAGGTCATTGACCACCTTTTGGAATTTCATCATTTGTGCTGAAGCTCCACATAAATTAGCCAGAAAACTACCACTGAATTTCCCATATCCATTATTTAAGCCATTTAAAACTAGCTGGGTAAAACATTTCACAGTATGCTGAAGAAAAGTACTAAAGAATTTAATTTCCTGCTGGGGAAGTGGGAGTGATAAGATAAACTAATGTAGCATCTTCATGCCCAATATTCATAGTTTCTTGATCATTAAGGCTCTGAAAGGATGATTAATTAAGACAGCTGCTTCTCAATATCATTTGATTTTTTGCTTTCCTTCTTTTCTTTTTTTTTTTTTTTAACATTTAGGCTATTAATTTCTCAGTATGATGGCACATTTTTAAAATTCTTCTGTTAACAGCAGTCTTTTTTTACTGCATCTATCTTCATTAATCTCCATTACTATCTAGTTATATGTCTCTAAAGCACTCAGCTCCTCTGCAGCTCAGAGGGCAATTCACACCATATATCATTTCACACAGTCAGTTATGACATTGCATTTCTCAAGAGAGAAGGAAAGGGAAAAAGATTCCTGCAGTGAGATTTTCACTTGAATCCCTTTCTGAATATGCAACAGCAACCAGCACACACTAAATCTATCATCTGGGAGTCAGACTTCTTTGTACAGACTGTATTCACAAATGTATATATTTTTATATAAAGGAAAAAAGTCTCCAATAAAGATGGCAACATTACATTTAAAAACAAAACCAGTATTAAATATTGTTTTTAAAGGACACTTGATACTAAATGGAATTTTCATTTTACAGCTTTGAAAATCTGAAAAAAAAAAATTCTTTTAAAGACTACCCCCAAATTTTTTTGTGCATGGTTCTGCAACCTTCCAACTTGCTCTTTCTTTAGATTTTTTAAATAGCTTCCATCTTTTTATGTATAGCACTTCTCATTGGAAATCTGACTATTGATTAAGTTGTAGAGCAATGTCTTTCAGACAACAGAAACTGTTTTTTAATCTTGTGATATGTTTTGTATATTTTGATAAAATCTATTGAACATTTCAGATTGAATTGTTATTGTTTAAGAAATTATGCTCCAGAACTGATATTTCAATCGTGAATGTTGTATTTACCTTTTCTTTATAAAAATCACCTTAAACGTTATTGTAATAAAACATGTGAAATTGAGAAATTATTTTAATAAAGACTGTAAAAAACCTGAATCAGTTTCATTTTATTGACTTGTTTATGTTAAAAATGATAAATGTGGAAAAAAACTCCCTAGTTACTCAGAACTGGATCAACATAATATTGTAATACAACATTAGGTAGAAATAAGTCTTTAATATTTTTCGCTGCTTTCTGATTTCTGCTCCTTCCATTAAGCCAAGCATTTCCACTGTAAAAAAAGAATTTTTGTGCTGGACTGATATATAGTGTTGGTCACTATTTTAGTCCTCATCACAGGACAAATCATCCATCAGATCTATGGTAGTCACTAGTTTAAGTTACACTCAAGTCAGAAGGCACAAAGTTATGCATCCATTCCACAATATCCAGAAGTTTAAAAATACATATAAAAAAAAGTGCAGTGGGGTAGTCTTAGCAGATTTATTTGTAAGATAAATGCAAGACATAACATCAGCAAATTAGGTAGCAATGTTTCTAACTATCAAAACAATGAGACATTGGAATAACCTTGCACTTAAAGCAGCAGACAAACCAATGTAAATAGAATTTTGATGAGTACTGAGAGGTTTACAATATGAATAAAAGGATGATGTCTTCTGCCATAGTGGATATGTTCCATCAACTTATTTATTCCTGTTCTTCCTCTTTGTTATCTTCATGCACTAAATTTGAGGATAGTTTGCTTGAAAGAAAGTGGAAAGTACTTCTGGCACGTAAGTACCTCATAGAAGATTATAGTCAAATATCCTTAATTTTACTTATGTCTTCTACAGAGTTTTCAGAAATGAATTATAGGATTTGCATTTAGAAAATAAAATTTAAGACAGAAATAATTGAAAAAAACAGATGTGGAAACTGGCAAGACTTGGGTAACATAGATCTCAATTTATTTATATCCCACGGAACTAGATGATCTCTTAAGAAGGAAAAGAGAAGAAATAGCAGGCAGAGTTCAACCATATCCAGAGGAAAAAAAAAGATACAATATTTTGAAATTTTTAAGAAGGACTTAAGAATTTTGGGGAGGGAGAAGGAAGGAGGAAGAAGAAATGATTGCTAGAGAGGCCATTAATAATAAAATGAGGGGGGTATTTTTTATTACTTTCAACCAGGTTTTAACTGATATTTATGTAAATAAAATATAGAGGAAAAGAGGAGTTACTTTCTATGTGTATTCACAATATTTTAGTAGTATTAATCATGTAATGATTATAAACAGTACGTTCACATTCATACCTTTACACGGAATTTCACACCTGAATAAGATAGCTTTTGTTTTCTGCAGAACTCAGGTAAGAGTCAAGGACAAATTGCTCTTCCTCAAACATATCTCTTAATTGGAATGATGTCAACCTGATGATGCTCTGTAACCACTACCAGACAACAAGCAATGGATTTTACGGTAGGCCTCAAGGCCATTGAGGATACTGTCAAAAGCATTTCTTGTTATCATAAACAATGTTTTTTAGTCAAAATAATATCAAAGATCCACAAGCTGCTTAACTGCATCTACAGAAACTAAAACAAAAGGAAAGAAAAAGATTTCCCATAATTATAATTGTTAATGGCAATCTCCTGATTTTTAGTTGCTTAATGAAGTAAAAAATATTAGAGATGGTTGATCTGATATGTGAGGTCATTTTCTGTTGCAGAAAAATTAGTACAGAACCACCAGTGGTGATTCCTTTTGCTTATGTTGCAGCTCTCCTGAAGAACAAATATACTGAAGCCTTCAGTTTCTAGGTACTGGTGAACACATAGATATGATAGCCTGCAAGACCAACTAATTTCCTGGTGTGGTCCTGTGATTTTAAGCAATTTATAACTAGACCACTAATTATTTCTCATTCCTGCCTGTATTTTCATGTGTGCTCCTACTGTACCTTCTGTGGACAGCAAAGTTTTGTTCACATTACTGTCTTGGACACTTATTTACATGCAAAACAATTCTTGTTGTATAGTATTTATACATGAGGGCATGCCAGCTAGCCAAAGGGACCATGACAGAAATTTGCCAACAGGAATGTCTTTCCCAGGAAGGCAGAACCCCGTGGGGTGCAGGCTTGGGCCAGCAGGGCCAGGCAGCAGCTTTGGGGAATGACCCCGGAGGGCAGAAAGTGGCCAGCCATGCACATGGGCAGCCGTGGGGGACAGCATTGTCTGGGCATGTGGGTAAAAGACAGCCCCAGAGCCTGGGAAGGGATTTGCTCCTCTCTACTGCGTACATCAGACCATATCGTGAATATCACCCTGCACGCAGGAAAGACACCCACAGGCTGGCTGGAGGTGAAAGGAAGCCACCAAGGCAGCAGGGATGGAGCCTTTGCCCTGTGAGGAGAAGCTGTGAGGCATTGCTGAAGTGGTTTTTCTTCCATTCTTATGCCAAGACTGATACAAAGGATATAATAAAAAAATAATTTGGCTATTATTTTGCAGTTTCTCACGGACATTTAAACACACAGATATTGAAGGAAACTAAATGACTGAGCTATGTCTGTATATAATAATAGTGGGAATTTTCAGCAGTGTGTTGAAATGTGGATGTGATAAAATACAGCTGCAAGCACATTTTTTAACAATTAAAATCGGTGCATTAAGACACTGAAAATATTTTGCTATAATAGAAATTTCTCATTTTTGTTAAAGTAACAATTTAAATTAAAATTCAGCTGTGTTTTCTGAAGTTCAAAAAAGCTTGTGATATGTACTAAGTTTAGCAGACTACCATTTCTGAAACAAGAGAATGGAACAAATATCTGCCGAATACACAACATTTTCCTTTTACAGTTCTTTTTCTTTTGCTTCCTTGCTCCTTTTAAAGCAATTTCATTAAAGCTAATTCATCTTGTTGGATTTTTAAACCTGGACAAGCAAGTGATTTTTAATTACTAATTGAAAAATCACTCGCTATTACTGACAGTACTACATCAAAGGCCTATTTTGGATATCAGGTTTCCAACAAATTCACCAACTTAATACAAAGGAATAAAATAGACTTATTTTTGATTATTTATTTGTTTATTTCTCTTTTCTTTTTGGCAGGGGGAAGGGGGTGGAATCAAGCAATAAAAAGGCCTAGAACTGCTTCCAGAATCAATCACTTCCATATTTTCTTCTCTGTGTGTTAAAACCAAAAGGAGAAAAAAATCATACACACATATTACAAACTCTGTGAATTCCACTTAACTATACAGCATCCATGTAATTTCTAAATAAGTGTAGATTATCCAATATCCCTCTCAGGTCCTTAGGCACATTTCTTAACACATTTTAAAAATAATCCATTAGATTGGTTTAGACTCATATATATAAAGGAATCTGAAACCTATTTTTTTCACAATTCCAGTTTAAATCATAGACAACTGAAGTAATGCATGCAGGAATAACAGCACACCTTTTTTTGCCGTACAAAAATGCAAGAGATTTTTTTTCCATGGGATGCAGAAGAAGTAAAAATTCTCATAATGTAGAAAACTGTATCTAGAATTTTCAGTAGCAAGTGAAGGAACTGAATCTGAGTACACATTAAATCCATCTTTTGCTGCCCATAAATTCTCAATAAAATTCTTGGCCCAGGTCCTAGCCCAGAAACAGCACAGTGAGAAAGGTATATAGCATCTGAAAACTGCAGTAAATGCACAGAGAGTGGTCAGCAGATCTGTATCTGTGATCCATGACAGCACAGGGAAAACTCATCTCTGCACAAAAAAAAAAATTCTTATGGGTAGGTACTATACCGAAAAAATATTAATTCCTTGAAGGATAATACCTCATCCTTCCTTTTTGTCCAAACCTCACTATCTTCTGATTCTAGTGCAGATCCATTGCTATCTTCATAATAAATAGGAATTATAATTAATACCTATCATGGTACATTCACATTCAGAAAAGAATATTGTTTCATAGCCCACACTAATGTAGCAGAGGAAGAGGGAAGAAACATTGCTACTGAAGAACGTCAGGTAAGGATGACAGAGTGGAAACCTACATGGAACAAAAATAACCTTCCCATTCAAACAGTAATCTCTTTGTAGAATGATAAATAGATAAGACTTTTTTGGATAGGGTGTCATAAGCATAAATGATTGTACAAAATTAGGCAAAAAATTAATTCATTTATTTTGAAAGCAGACTCTAATAATAGCCTCTGTGTAGCAGAAAAAAACACCACATTGGATTGTCATTTCAAAGTTGGATATTGTATGTCCTATATCCTGTAACAGATTTTTTTCTGATAAACTTGCTGTTTAGACTCTAACAACAATCTGCTTCCTCAAAAGTATGCAAAAAATCTGGTATGATCAGACTGACAAATATCTTATTGTAAGTTCCAGTGGAGTACAGCCAACCTATTTGGATTCAGGCCTGCATTGCTAATCTGAAAGCTACAAGGAAGAGAAGCCACGGAAACCACAGCAGAACAAAAATGAAGCTGATTTGAATGTAAGCTTCAAATAAGAACTTAGTAAGAAAATTGTAGAATATTAATCAAAAATGCCAACAAATTAAACACATTCATTATGATATAACAATTGCAGTATGTGGCAATTTTTTATTGAAACCACATAGTGCTTATCGATACTCCAATGGAAGATGAGCAACTCAGGATTTATTCTGATTCTGTGGTCATCTATTCTTTGGTATTCAAGTACTTACAATTCTAAAGCTTGATATTAGAAGCAGAGTAAACATGACAATACAGTTCTTCAAGTAAGCACTTGATTCTGACCTGGGTTTATGCAGGTCTTCAAATCCACTTGTTGATTTCTTTATATAAGCATAGAAATATACTAGCTTTGTCTATAGATAGATATGCTTGTACAAAGCCATTTATAAAACTATTGTGTTCTTTAATATCATCACTGTAAGCTTTATGGCAACCATGAGGTGAGAATCACAGAATCACATTAATATCCTCAATAAATAAATACTTAAGTAATTGTTCTGGTTTGCACACAAATTTAAGAGGAAACAATCCAAAAAGAGCATCTTTCTCTCTCTCCCGCCTGCCAGGCAAGGGGAGTCTGGCAGCCCCTCCCGCTATGGGTTCAGGAAAGTAATTTCTCGAATGAAAGTAAAAAAAACCTGTTTGTTTAACAAACATAGTCCCCCCTAGGCATGGGGCAGAAAAGGATATTAAAACCCCTTCCCATCTGTGGAGGAGGCTGGTGGATTTTATAGAGTCCCTTCTGTCTGTAAAACTTAGTTGCTTCTGCAGTCCTAAGCCGGGCAGGGTCCAGGCCCCCCTGGAGAGTCCCGCCAAGCATCCTGGAGGTGATAAGCTGGTCTTGGACGAAGAAGCAAGCCGAAAAAAGCCCAAAAAGGAACAGAAGCTGCTGATGTAGGTGACAGTCCCTTCCAACTGAAAGCCAAAGAGCTAGAGAAGAAAACTCTCTCCTCTGCCAACCTGGAGAAAAAATATGTAAACATCCAACTGCAAGGTCAAGCTAGCTGCTTTGAAGAGTTCCCTCAGTTTCTCTCTCCCTTTGCAGTTTAAAGGTACAAACTGCATTCTACAGAAATCAAGCTGGTGATGGGGAATACAGTATTGTTATAGAATCACCCCAAGACAGTAATTAAATAATAAACCAAACAGACAAATTAAAAGAAAAGGAAAGGAGACCTAGAAAAAGAGAAACACATTTTCTGGCACTGGAAATGAAAGTGTTAGAATCCAAGCCTTCTGATAATTGATGTAAACTCTATAATCATCAGTGTATTTTGCTGACACTGTAATTACTGCACAGTTCAGGGGCAGGAGTTTCCAAAACCTTTTATCAGTGTCCTAAACCAGAAGCAACTTAATAAATCAGGCCAGGCTACAGTCTACGTGACAGCTAGAAAATACACAGGCATACAGACTTACTTTTAGGTCCAAAAACTAAATTTAGACTCTGAACCCAGACAGTGATTTTTCAATAGTGTACTTTTTCTAGGAATAATACTCTTGCATAATTTACTGTGACCCAAAAAGGAAGAAGAAGAAGCTTAATCGTTTCCAACATTCTCTAATCCCTTCAGAGTGTTAACACCTTTAGACAGTTAAAGCTCCCTAGGCTGGGTTGTCCAGCCGTCATTCTCAGGAGGCAGCCTGGGCCCTAGTGAATGAGTGCTGTCCTTTCATTTATGGTGATGCTGAGAGGCATTAAGCAGGAGTGGAGGACAGCAGGCAGAGTCTCTAGAACTGCAAGATGCAGCGCTGATTGCAAACTCTCTGTATTCAGTGCAGCTAAGAAAGCGCTGTACACCTTGAAAACAAGATAAGTGCTCTTGAAAAGCCTGTGATCCTAAAGATATCTCAGGCCATAGTTCATTTGTAACTACTGAAAAGGCAAAGCTGAAAGAATAATCTGTAAGTTGTTCCTCTAGTCTGTTTCAAACATTTTATTACTGAGAATTTGCTAAGAAGCCTAGATTGCTTTGGACTGCTGAGACTTGTGTTGCAAACATGGCATCTAGATAGGCGTATTCACATGACAAAGGAGTCCACATATCACCATATGTGGCTTGTATATTATATATTCACAAAGTAATAAAACTAACAGAACTTAAAGATATACCAGCCCTAACACAGAATTATGAAAGTATGAGGAATGGTAAATTTGCTAACACCTAAAGCAATGCAATCACGTTTCTTACTAGCATGACCAGTTAATATTTATAAGGCAGAAAATCACAAACATTTGCCCAGCAGTAGAAGAAGGTATTCTTAGTCAAGGATGCAATCTAACTCCAACAAAAAGGAGTATTTTCCTATGAAACATTTAAATGAGCCACTCATTTCATCATCATCAGCTGTTAAAAGATTGCTGCTCTTTACACTCATGTTTTGCCTTCTCTAGAATAATTCAAGGTGAAATTCATGATCTCACGCAGAAGAGGAAGTTTGGAATATCTCAGGTTATTATCCTGTTTTTCTTGCTGGAGATCTTTTGTATTACTCTTTCATCTCCTTGATGCTTACCCTTCACCTGTTGTTGTTAATTAACAAATTCCATAGAACCTATTACACAAATTTTGCCTATTATATAAAAAAGAGGAAGTGCTGATTTTAATGAAGCAACATGTTATAAGATAGTGATGTTGAGTGTTTGCTTTGAAAAGCTAGACTTATACATATTTTGATCGTAATAACTATTCTAAACTAATTTTCTTCTTGAACTATTTACGCTGTGTTTCAAAAGACTTTATTAACATGCACAGAAGCAAGATTTCCACACATAGAGAGCATCCATATATTGTATTAGTGCAAAACAAGCTACTAGCTTTTTGAATTATGCTCACATAGAGTGGAAACAGTGTAATGAAAAAAGAGTTTCCAGTACTTCAGTGAGGCAAACAGAAAATTTAGATTAAATTTATTTAATCTGATAGACTCTATAAAAATTTTCAGTTGTAGAAGAGAGTTATCTGGAACAGCTTTGAATAAATTTAACTCTGTTTAATTACTGTGGTAGACCAAACAGTGTTCTATATCATTACACAAACAATAGCTTGGCTGTATGACAATTTTTCGTCTTCCTAATGTGGGCAAAGCTTACAACTCAGTCTTTCTAGAAAGGGCTTCCTTTTCTCCTGTCTCAACACCAGCACTCAATTCTGTCATGAGACACTCTTGGCAGCTGTGGGAGCTGGACTCACAGCTTTGGAATGTAATTTTTTTTTTTTTTTTTTTTTTTAATGAGTAGTGGTGCATTAATTGGCTTTCTAAAAGAAAAATATAGCAAAAGTTAGAGATCCAAAAACTCAATGGTCATATTTTTTAATGGATGTAAATATCATTATTAAGATGCAGTTAGAAAGATGGAAAAAAGTGTATTCAGACCTTTTAGTATCTGAGTACTTGTAGACATCTAGATATAAGGGAAGTGGCAAATGCCAGTGGTCCATCCTAACTTTTGTATTAGATGATCCATAGGTGTCTGAACATGATTAATACTTTCCCTTTTAAAAGCAGGTGAACATTTGACACAAAAAACTTTTATCTTAAGGCAATTTTGTCTGGAGAAAAAAAGTAGCAATTTTTAAAAGTATGAACTGAGAAACATTCCAAAACACTTGTGATCTCTCTGAGGGGATTATTTTCCAGAGAAAGTAACAAATAATCTTAAATAATCTTAAATAATTCCTGGTCTCTGACAGCAAGTAAAAATACAGACAGCTCTGCTTTATACTCCAAAACACTTAGGACAATATTATAGTTTTGACAGGACAAAATAATGATTTTCAAGTAATTGGATCAGCACTAGCATATATAGGACTGTCTTAACTTTCACCAGAGAGATCTCTTACCTACAAAAAGGAAATACAAGATAAGGCTAGTCAGAGGAGAACTCCTCCTATCATCCAAGGATTTTTGTTTATCTGTCATGTCAGGAGATGAAGGAGGGAGGGCCTGTAATTCCTGTGGTCTGATGATTTCCCATCCATGAGGAGCTCAAATCTGGATTCTGGAGCATCATTTTATAGCCATTTAGAGATATGTGATTTTTAGCTGAGAAGGTTGACGATTCCTTAGTCAACAGGCTGAAGATCCTCTACTGTTATATGAAATATATTTAGAGTACAATGCACTACTACACATAAATAATTCAGAGTATAAAGGGAAAAATAGTATGGCTCAGAAGCAGAATAAATGACATATTCATGATATTTATATTCTGAAAATTAACCCTTCCATCTAAAATGCAAAAGCAATAAATTCTGAATATCAGAATCAACTGGGAAAAAAGTTTAGTTATACATCTAGTTTTTCTTCAAGCTTTACAGGGCTTGCTTTTCTTCTTACTTCATAATGACGTAGATAAATTCTAGTAAATAACTTTATCTCAGAATCAGACTCAGCACAGAAAACTTTGGATTTAATCTGAGGTTTTAAACAATTGCTCAGTAAAACAGATACTTTTTATAGAGTTACCTCAGAATTCCTGAATACCCAAAAGTATCATCCTTGACTTGCAGGAAACGCATAAATAGGAACTACCTCAAAAATGTAGGAGTATAATCCTTGAGACATTTGTTAAACTAGGAATTTCCTGAACCTTAAGTTTTCTGTCTAAATCCATTGTATTTTAAATTACTTTCCCCATGTTCTTAAGTCATTTTCAATTTTTTTTCCAGAAGAAGTAGGAAAAACATCGTAACTTAGAAATTGTGACGTATACCTCAAGGGCTTCCTTTGAATAATTCTGTTAGTGTAATCTCAGCTACTCACTTTGAAAAAGACAGAAAATTATTAAAATATAAACCTTCCTCTGGCTTCTAGTAATTTTCTCCTTGACAAAAATGATGATGACACTACACCAGTAATGGTGGATTTAGTGTGTATATTGAAAGGGAAAGTTAGAAAATATGTCTATAGTATTAAAAGGCTAAATCACATTTTCTCCAAGTTTGGAAAAATTGAAAGATGAGGAAAGCATTTCTGTAAGTCATTTCAATGACCAAGATAAAGCCTTTACATAGGAAGCCTATTTTTCATTGGACTGAATATTACAATCCAAGATATTTTGGCTAACCTGTGCTCTTTAACACAATCTTGCAAACAATTGCTTAAAACGTCCTTACAAGTAGGTAGTGTGTTTTCTCACTAAGCATCTTTACTTTAGTAGCTGGTTACTAGAAAACAAAGGTTCTTTTGCTCTCTCCAACTTTTGTTGAGAATTGCAAGGCATTACTGTACCATCACTGCCAACAGCTTTTAATGCATAGGCCCAGAAAGCTACGTAAGTCTGCTCGCTGATTGTGGACATTCTGTTATACTATTAAAGACTTATCTGGTGCCTCTGGAAGTGAGTATCTTTGCCCAGACAGCTGCGGAGTTACGGGGATATTACTTTTCAAGATCAGAAGTGAAACAACCATTTTGGATGCTCTCACCTACCTATAAAAACAGTGGTAACATGGTCTTTTTTAGAGGAGTGAAGATACATACTTTGGAGAATAACTTAAAAATATGGATCATCAGCCTGAATTTTCTCAGAAGGCATCAAGTCAGTTCATGTCTTCATCAAGGGAAAATATAAAGTTTAAAGACTTTTAAAATGATAATTAAGACACTAACTGTCCAACTTTCACTGAAGCTCTGTGTGCACACCAGTTTTGAAAAGATTCAAACAGAAAAACCTACCTTACTTAAGCCACAGGACTTCTAAAAAGAACCAGAGTGGGAGATTTATTGGGGAACTATTATAAAAGAGGCTGTTTGTGTTTCATTTGTTAGAAAAACAGTTTACATAAGTTTTCTCATTAGATACACCATTATCTCACTGGAAATTACAGGAAAGAAAGGATTGGTCCTATGAATTGAGGATGATTAATCCTGAAATACAGCTTGTGCTCTTCTGGAAAATTATACTCTATATCTACTTCTATAACAATTTTTGTATCGCTCCAGTTGAGTCACTTGTAGCATTTTGTTGGATACCTTAATAATCATGTACTTTGATTTGTAGATGCCTTACCTGTTATCTTTAGCTTGACAGACAAAGATGCTGAGCAGTCAGGATTGCATTTGAGGTCAATAGTTCTACCCTCGACTTAGTGCTCTGTCATGTGAGGTAAATTGAAAAAAATGGATCCTTGTGTCTCAAAGCACTCAAGAACTTAATGTCTATGAACCTTTGAATAGACGTCCATAAAATAGGAACAATATCCTGTATATGCTACGGAGATTTTGGAAAACCAATTCACTAGTATTTATGAAGCAGAGATTTGGAATAAGTGCTAAAGAAAAGCCCTAGTTGAAACTAGTGCTTGTCTTTGAAATAGACTACATAGCTCATAGTGAACTAGTCACATACATTTAAAATATTTCAGGCAAAATATCTGAACAGTTGTTTCAAGTTCTTCCATACTACCTTTTGCCTACCAAATCAATCATGCACAGAAAACATAATGTGTTTCAGTAGTAGAAGGTGGTGTCAGAGAGAGATGAGGTTGGTAAAGTTCTTTAAGTCACATGTAAATGTAGATTGAAAAGTCATAATTTATGGGCACTATTCAGTGCAGATGTGTTCTCAAGCACTCATAACTGCACAGAAAGATCACAGGAATGTCACAGGATCCCTGTGAAAGTAACTAAAGAAAAAAAACCACTGCCTTGAAATGAAATCTATTAATATTTTGCAGAGTAGTTTCTGCTTGTGTGAAGATAAAACACTTATAAACATGCATACAACCAGCAAAACTCAAAAACCAACAAATCACAAGTCACAAGTGCTGGTATCAGTACTGATAGAATTGTAATAAAGAGCGATTTTCTGCTCTGGACCACAGAAAATAAATGGTTTTAAAGAAGAACAATTACAGGCATTCCAGCAGCAAAGCAGTTGCTTAATAAAATCCTGAACTGCTGTAAAATTACTCAAAATGGTAGAATAAAGTGTTGATTTTGACTAATCTGAAATTTCTTTTAGCTATAATAAAGCATTAAGGACGACTTGTCTGAGAGCAGTATGCAAAAACAGAGTGGATTGTTTAATACCTTCACTATTTTTGTCAACTTGTTTCTTTGACCTGAGCAGTAAGACTTATCAAAACACATCCACCCTGTTCTTCCGAAGTCCTAGCCCTACAGACTCCCACCAATGATAATCGGATAACATTCCCTCACGCACGAAGAAAGATAACCTAAGAAAGGTAAAACTTGATTAAAAAGGGGCTAAGTATAGCTGTGCCAACACAAATTTCTAGAGTCACTCTATCCTACAGAGTAAATAAATTCTTGACCTTATAAAGTATTTAATCCCTAAAACACATCACCACTTCCTGGTTATATCAGATGCTAAGGCATCTCTGCTTCTGTTAAATCTCAATCTGTTAGACATCAAGATGTATCAGCCCTTGAAAATATTAGACCTAAAAGTTTACAAAATCACAGAAGAGGTAAGACTGAAAGTCAAAGTGAGTCATCTGGTCCAACCTCCCTGCGCAAGCAAGGTCATCCCAAGCACATTGCACAGGATTGTGTCCAGATAGTTCTTGAATATCTCCAGAGAGGGAAAATCTACAACCTCTCTGAGCAATCTGTTCCAGTGCTCGGTCACTGCACAGTAAAGACGTTCCTCCTCCTGGCTGGGAGGAACCTCCTGCGTGTCAGTTTTTGCCCATTGCCTTTTATGCTATTGCTTGGCAGCACCAAGCAGAGCCTGAATCCATCCTCTTGGCACCCTCCCTTCAGATACTTGTATGTCTTAATGAGGTCCCTTCTCAGTTATTTCTTAAGACTGAGCAGGCCCAGCTCACTCAGCTTTTCCTTGTGAGAGAGATGGTCTAGTCCCTTAATCATCTTGGTAGGGAAATTTTGCTGCAGTTTAAAATCAGCTGACTTGGTTCATTTCATATTAAAGCCTGATTAAACATGACTCCCAAGTTATTTACTTCTACATTCTTTTCTTCAAAAATATCAGCTGCTAGACAACGTGACATCCTAAAGACCTGAAATATACAGAAGAGAGTGAAAATATATTTTTCATAAAAGTGTTTTCCCTGTTTGTTAGATTTCTTGGTATATTATTTCTTTTAAAGCATTATTTTTTTTAATAACCTATAAACTTATCTTTACTCATTAATATTTAGTTTAAAAAAATCTCCCTTTGTATGTACAAAGCAAACAGTGGTAACAACTTAGACTGCCAAAATTCTGAATAAGAAAAAATACCATTAGAAAGCAAAAGACCAATCTGTGTGACTTTTGAAAAAGTTTGTCTTTAAATAATGAAACCTCATATGCATTGACACCCATGACCCCTTCCTATGAACAAGTCTTTATTACATGGAATTTACAATATTTTCTAGGGTAACATTTTTATATTAAAAAATCTAATTTCATTATTTTCTATAGATTAATGAAACAGAATGAAAGACCTATCACAAAAATCTGTATTTGTGCAATAATTTCTTATAAAATGTTTTGGAGCAATAGAAATTTCCTACCGGGTCTTCTGTTTTGTGGTTATTCAGCAAATCAGATAGGAAATCATCATGAAGACTTTCTCTCCGAATCAATGTAAATTCACGTAGGAAAACTGCTCCTTGATTTTGGTCTCCAAAAACCTATATGAAAAACACGATATTAGGAAATGCAAAATTTTAATTCTGTCACAGACATGATCCTGATATCCAGAAAAATATGACTGGAAGATTAAAAGGCCAGTTAATGGTCCTCTGTCCTCCACTACTACACTTGTTCTAACCAGACAGCATTGCCATTAATGAGAACCCTGACATAATTTCCATTTACATTAAATTCTGTTGTGAAAGAAGTTTCTATATTGTTACTTACATCTATGGTTTATAAGACAGTTAACATTTAAAAACTCTTTTCTGAAATTAGTTGATATTTAAATTGTATTTTTACTTTATGAAACAGATCATGTTTGTCCAGCATTTTGACTGCTTTATTATAAGAAGATAGAGCTTAAATCTTCAAAGAGACAGAAAAAAATTTTTATAAGTGTTCCGATTAGCAAGCTCCAATATGCACATGCACTCAAAATCATTTCAACTAACTTTAGATCTATTGTTTTTAGGAATATCTATAAGCTACCTGAGAAAGAGGTTGTTTCTTCAGTGATTGACTAACCAATTAGTATCAAAATGTCCTAGGTACAATTCTGACATTTTTATAGATTTTAGAAATAAATAATGAAAACAAATCCACATCATTCTTCAAGCTCTCACATCCATTTTTTTCTTTGGTTGTTCAAACCAATGAACTTTTTCTAGGTATAACATAAAGTGTTGGAAACCAGTGAAATATCAGGGATGATTTTGGAACATGTCAGAACATTGTTGTTTCATTAGAATGACTCTAAAAAACTCCACTACAGGAGAAATATCCATAAAGATTGTTAACAACCAAGAATAGGGGCTGTATTATCTCTGGAAACCTAGTAGATTTTTCAGATACCAGCATTTCACAACATATTTGGAAGGCCATTCAGTTTGAGAGATGTTTTATGAAAATTACTAAGTAAAAATACTTTATTATTTGACAACAGCAACCGCAACACTAGTGTGAATTATGCAAATGCAACTACCATAAATAATTTATTTATATGAGATTCTAATTTATATTCCAGAAAAGTATCTTTCTCTGTTTCTCCATCTTAGAGATGGATATAAGATACTATAATATAATATAATGAGGAACAGTGCATATAGTATTTCCTCACTAAGATAAGCACAGTACTTATAATGGGCTATTATTACTCACAAGATCTGCAATTAGTACATTTTACTAAGAAGAAGGTCCATGGTCTGCTGCTTTTATTATGACTATTTCTTCTATTCATCCTTCTGTATAGCCAGGTGCCATAGCTAAGCTATCTGTATTTATTCTAGCCGAGAAGTTTAAGGGACCTGTGAGGAACATGGCATTGTAGTGTCCAGTGGGAGAATGAAGCACAGATTTGCCCTCCACTCCCTATAAGTGAGTTGGTACTGCTTTTTGGGAGGAGGTAATCCTCCCTGCCAGCTAGGAACTGAGATCAGAGCTTCTGTAAAGCTAGGGCAATTATAATGGGCTGACTAGAAGAAGATGATCTAATTAACTTACAGGGGAGAATGGGAATATCTTTCTATGAAGTAGGTAATGGGAAGAATTAAGAGTCCCTGAACCTAAACTATATGCTCCTAAATATAACAGACCTTTTCCTTGATGTAAAATTCTTGCCTCTAGTACTGAAATAGAGCGCACCTAATTCTTCTGGTTGCTTTGAGATCTTCTGCTGTAAATTTTAAGTCTTTTTGAAAAAAGACTTAATAAGAAGAAAAAAAAAGAATATCCCATAAAAGGAATAGTTTTACAGGAATAGAGTTTTAAAATTTCTGGTTAGCTTCCCATCTTGTGGATAGCATTGAGAGATACGCCCACTGATTTTATTCTTGTATTATTGAGTCATAGCAATGAAGAATCCTCAGGGGTGTCTGAGGAAGAAACATGCATGTGCCCCAAAGAGAAAGAAATCTTACAAATAAAAATATTCTTGAAATAGCTCATACTTCATAAAAATGTTTCAACTCAAGATTGGCAAAAACTGTTCAAACAGTAAAAGTTATTTCAAGAAAGGAAATATTTTCTTTTCTTTTACTTTGAAATAATAGCGTCTACTTGGGATTTTAAACACTCGTGATCTTAAACACTTGTGATCAGCAAATCTAATGATAAAATTAAAAAATTATAGAATTGTTTAAGTTAGAAAAGATCTGTAAGATCATCTAGTCCAATTTTTAATCCAGCACTGCCAAGTCCATCACTAAACCAAGTCCCTTAGTGCCACTTCTACATGTCTTTTAAATACCTCCAGGGATGATGACTCAACCATGTCCCTGGGAAGCCAGTTCCAATGCTTGTCAACTTTTTCCAGCACGAATTTTTTCTAATATCTAATCTTAACCTTCCCTGGCAAAACTTGAGGCCATTTCCTCTTATCCTATTGTTTGTTACCTGGAGAAGAGGTAAGACTGAGACATCTTTTCTCCAGGCTAAATACTCCCAGCTACCCTAAGCCTTTCCTTATGAGACTTGTGCTCCAGACCCTTCACGATCTCCATTGCCCGTCTCTGGACACGCTCCTGCATCTCAATGTCCTTCCTGTCACAAAGAATCCAAAACTGAGCACAGGATTTGAGGTGTGGCCTCAGAAGTGCCAAGTACAGGGGGACAATCACTGCCCTGGTCCTGCTGGCCACACTATTGATACAGGCCAGAATGCCACCGGACCTCTTGGCCACGTGGGCATACACAGCCGGCTCACGCTCAGCTGGCTGTCACCCAGCACCTCCAGGTCCTTTACCTACTGGGCAGCTTTCCAGCCACTCTGCCCCCAGCCTGTGGTGCTGCTTGGGGCTGTTGTGACCGAAGTGCAGGAGACGGCACCAGGCCTTGTTGAACATCGCACAGCCAGCCTTGTCCCATCAATCCAGCCTGTCCAGATCCCTGTTACTAATTTCAGAAGTCAAATTACAAACAGTGTAAAGAGTCACTTCATCAACAATGATTCACCTTCCTATTCTGCTTAGTTTATACCTATAAAAATATACCCACAGTCTGAAAATTCTTTTCCTTATAAGAGCAGTCAGCTTGCTGTTATTAAAATTCCAATCTGTTTTTCAAAATACATGAAATCTCTTGATAAAGAATGCATATGCAATATCAATAATGTCAATAAGTTATTGCTAATCTTTAAAACTTTACTGTCTATCATATCAACATTAATGCTCTGACTACTTCTAGTAACACAGGTGGGAAATAGATGTCAGATGCACTATTCCCAAAGAAGGGACAGAGCTAAGTAGTCAAAAAAAAAAAAGACATTGGGATCCTGAAGATGAAGGAAGAAGATGAGAAATAAAAAAAGCCACAAGAGCAGTAATGAAAGAATGATTTATTTTTCTTTTAATTTAGCAAATATGAATGATAAAGTCTTGAAAAAAGTGAAGAGGACTGAAAGTATGTGGTTATCTAAAGAAAGTTATTCTCTGCCTGATTCATATAATATACTTTTCTGCTTTGAGTAGTACACTCTGGGTTCACTTTAACTTATACATCATCTGATAAAAATTACTTCGAGTAGAATATGGTCATCCTTTTTGGGCTTTTAAGCAGGGGTTTAGAGATGCAGTGAGGTAGGAGTCTAGAGTGAGGAATGAATTATTTATTAAATTTACAATACCATTTATATATTCTAGTTTCATAAAGCAATTGAACAGTGTTCACACTTCTCTTAGGGTGATTGGTTAAAGACTCAGACACCTACTTAGAAATGTTTTTTCTTAATATAAGATACACAAGGTTAGAAGATACCAGATATGAATGTTATTTACAAAAACCCTATTTATTGTTTACATAGCTTACACAGTAAAGGAAAAGTTCGCACAGAATGAATGCAAGAAGAGAAAATTTTTCTGCTAACAGTATTTTAGTATCTACAATCCTTCCTGAGAGAACTGGAATCAATCCATTAAAGATGAATGTCAGCAAATTGGAATAATGTCCTGAAAGACTGTTTTCCATTCTCCAAGTTTTCTTTGAAGTCTTAGCTGCATACATGTGACTGTTTCTTTCTCTCAGGAAACCTATTTTCATCATAACACAGCCATCATATCTCTCATCTATCTTTATTTAGTTTATGATCAGACAAGCTCAGAAAACATCTCCAAAAATAACCCAAAGTAGCCCTTCCTAAGCAGTTAGCGGACCATACAAAAAACCAGTGCCCTAACAGACATCTGACCCTTAGCAGCAGCAGTCACAAGCCTCAATATGTAACTTTTCAAGAATTTGCAAACAACATTGTAAATGAGGTTTCACTAGTGCATGTGAAAATCAAAGGCATATCCTTGAAGTTTCTCAGCATGAGGAAGATATCTGGGTACTCAGTTGCTCAACTGACATTGCAAAGGAACCTTTATGAAATTGATATAAAATTCCAGCAAATACCTAAGCAATAATGTTTTTCTCATTTTAGCTCAGTTTCTATCTCTCTTAAATCAATGCAAAACATGAATTGTTCCATTAGATCCACTGGTGTGAGGCCATATGGCAGAAATCTTTGAGGCATCAGGCTGACAAATACGTAATTAAAAGATAAAAGACCCAACACAAAACAGAGGATGAAAGGATGTATCCCAGCCAACACAGTCTAAGTTTTCTTGCACTTTATTACTGTCGCACAGTGGAACTAGCTCCATTAATTTTGCTGTGACCAACAACAAATTACTAATAATTATTGTTGACAAGGTATAATAGTAATATTTTGGTGAATTCACAAGGCACAAGAATAACAACACAGGCCTGGAATCTGACGCAAATAATCATGGTACCGTTGATATCACCTTTCTCAGCACAGATGAGGAATTTCAAAGTACCTCATTCACAAAGCAGAAATATAAAATGTGGCCTCAAATATTTATAATTAACCATTTAGGCACATTCCAAGAGCAGTTTCAAGGTGACAGTTACTTTGTTGAAGCTTTTTGTATTTTGTATATTCAAAGTCTAAAGCGTGCAGAACATTATCACTAACATCAAAACTAGAGGCCAAAATAATTCTACCAGTTTATTAAAAATACTTCTTCCGATAAAACTGTTTAAAAAATCAGATGCTTTAAGTTTTCTTTTTTTTACCAAGAGACCTACAGTGTTTTGACAATGAGAAGAAGGATTACTTTGCTAACGTTATGAATCTCTTGATTTTCTTGACAGAAACAAACTAAAACAGGAAACGTGACAGAATTTAAGGTATTAAATATCAGAAAGGGTAGCAGTGACATTTATAGTGAGGGATGAGGAATGCAGGCTTTTAACAAGTCAAGTTATTGTACATTGCCTTTTTTTAGACTAAACTGCACTCCAAACACCGTAACAACTTGTGCATGTATTTCAACTCTGAATTACTTTCCCTAAAACCTAACAACAACATTCCACTTTACTGCCCACACATCCAAGAGAAAGAGTGCTGCACTTTTATATGGGTGACAAGAACTTTACTGCATCCTTCAGCCCTGCCAATCATGCAAGAAAGAAAGGCATCCCAGAAGACTCAAAGGTGTGTATAAGCAGCTGCTAACTGTCAAATAAACCTACTCCTACCACTGTTGCCTCAAGAAATTGTTCAACAAAATCTCATAGTGAATTCTGAAATAAGAAAATTATTATCATTGCCTTTAATCTGCCACAGTTTTGTGCTGCAATGTTGATACAAAATTTCTTTTTCTTTATTCTCCAAAATGAAATTAGAAGAGGGGTAGGTAGAGAGGGGTACAAGTCCAATACCAGGTCCCAAACTTAGAAGCAATTATAATCTGGCTCCAAGTGTAAATTCTGAAAGCTGTTTGTCTTTACCATTACAACCCAATTCTACCACTGTTAATCATTCTGAACACTTCTCATTCCTCCATGGGGACCCAGAAAGCTATGCCCAATTTAAAATCTATTCTGCAGGTCACCTTCTGAGAATTTCTTGCATATAAGCACACTATGTTTTTAAAAGAAATATATGCTAAAGGAGATACTACCCTATTTAATTAAGGACATCATTCTCCAAGTCCTGTGTTTCCTTATTATATGTTTCAGAAATTTTGAGAATTTTCCAAATGAATTCTCTAAGTGCCCGTAGGGAAATATGCAGGTTCAGCGTAGAGAGACTGTGTCAATGAATTTGTAAAAGGATTTAAAATTTGAAGTGTTTGCTGTCATGGAGTCAACTCTTACTTTAAACCAAAGACTAGAAGAATCCATGTGAGAGATATGGTAGAACCCAAAGTAAAAATCTGATATTTGGACAGGAGTAGCAACAGCTTTAACTTAGATTTTTCTTTCTCTTTCATGATTTCTGTCTCACAGATTGGACCCTAGAGCTGTGAAGACTGTTCTTCCATGGAAAATCTCTTCACTTCCATGAAATTTAATTTTCCTTGTATTAGTTCAAGCAAATGGTTTTATTGCCAAAACAACAACAAGGAAAAAACAATAACTTTTTTATTTTTCTTTCATTTTTATGAAGTTAGACAAGATGATATGTTTCATTTCTAGGCCACTGTTGGAAAGTTAAAGAAAATTGTGAGCTGTTTTAATAAACCATCCACATGTGATGGCATTAAGCTCCCAGTGTTTAATGTCCTGTGACACTCTCATTGTGTAGTCCTGAGACAAATGTGCTCCTGTGAGTGTAGATAGTTTTCATATGAGCCTCTCCTTACAGGTATGCTGGACAGTCACTCTCTGTTACTGGTGTGCTGGAGTGGTGTCAGTATACAGAAAATAATTATTGTCATGTGGGAAGGCAGAAGAAAACTCAGGTGATTGTACACACAACTCTCATCCAGTCACGGTGAATAGAGGGGGCATAAGAAAGTAGTCAGATTCTCAGCATATTAACTGTGGTCAGTTCTTCACCTTCAGTTCTTTATTACCCTTGGCAAAGATTCAGCACCTCTGCTGAAGGTGGAAGAGACTGTCCCAGGCCTAAGCTAACTGCTGTCAGCATATTTCTTTCTGTCTTTCCTGTAAGTAAGGTTTGAAGGGAAGTTCTCTTTGTTCATGGAGAAATTTTTTTTAAGGTAACCTTTAGAGGTTAGTTTCACAGCTTTTCTTTTCATGAATAGTTAATCGCTTGTTCTTGCCTTACAGCTCTTAGATTTTATGGCTTTGATTCTCAGCTTGCTAACTGTCTTTCAAATGGAAGGAACGGTTGTCTAGATTTATGAACTAAATAAATTCTAAGGCAACATTTTTTACTACTGCAATATCTTCTTCTGATAGCTCAAAATAGGATTGCATGTCCTGGGCAGGAAAAGTTATATGAGAGAAACAAATAAACAAACAAAAAGTCTTTACCCCATGGAAAACTAATTTTTCATGAGACCTGATTATCACCAATATTGCTTTCTGATTCCAATCTTTCCAAGCACTGATGAAATTATAGTTTCTGAATTAATAACTTAACAGCCAGTCGCTTAGGAAATTGGCTACTGTTTGTAGTGGGTTTGTAGGTTTAGAATTTTTAAAGAGAGAAGGACGTTCTTGTTTGGCTGCTCTGAAGGTACTCACATGGTGCCTTAAAATACAAGCCCAAGTAGCAATGTATTTCCCAAGGGAATGTTTTATTCAACAGTGAAATGTTCCCACCAGAAATCTTTCTGCTAGTCTTGAAATATATTTAATCTTTTTTTTCTTTCCTCCTTGTCTTTCCATAGAGACTGAATTCATTATTATCTTAATGGAAATGTCCTGACTTCTTTTAAAGCTCTGTGAAGGAAATGTGGGTTTGTGCTAATTATTTTCAGCTCTTAAACAACCACAATAGCAGAGTCTGGTTAATGTTTTCATTGAAGGAATTATTTAAGCTCCATTTCAGTCTCTCATTATAAATGGACAAAAGAAACAAAAAGTGATTTGCACTCAAGAATTACAGCTTGAAGTGTCCCTCAGACAAAACCACCAGCTACTAACAGCTTCCACAGACATTAGCAATGATGGGGATAAATTTGTAAAGCATGCACACGCCTACACTTGACCCACAGTGTACCAACATGAGAGAAAGCCAATATGGCCCCATTAAATGCAGAGGCAAAAATGCAGAATGCACAAAAACACAGCAATTATCCTGCTGCCAAGCAACCATAGCAAAAAAAAAAAAAAAAGCAAAAGGAAGGAGAGGGAAAGTGGAGAAAGAACAAGCAAAAAGTAAAGGCAGACTGTGGAGATAAAAAAGGTGAAGTCTCATAGAGGCAAACAAAACAAAGCTATTCAATTCCTTTAAAATTCTAATGATTAGAGCCTTTTTTCTGGCTGTAGTTAACACAAAATGCATCAAGGTTAAACAGCTTCATGAACAGGAGATAAAATTATACTTTAGAATGTTACCTAGTTTCTAATTTACTGGATAAACAGGAGATACTTAAAAGGGTATGGCTTCTTATGTTCATCAAAGTTATTTTTTAAAAGAAATATAAATATCTGTTGTGATTTGAGCAAGATTGTGTCAAAGGCCTAAACAGATTTGTTTTCCAAAACAAATCAAACAAATACTGTAATTCAGAATACTTGAAAGTAGACACACAAATTTCTATGACACAAAATTAAAGAAAACCAAAAGATAAGGTCTGAAGAATTCATTTTCTGTTGTTTCTTTCACTGCCTTACTTGGTTGACCATGAACTAGTATGTAGTGGTTAACTCAACTGTAATTGTTTACAAGCTGCATCAGTTTTTAAATGGTCAGAATTAGTATGTGCCATGCGAGAAAATGGAGTGAGTAACGGCTTTATAAACCATTCTAAAAGCCTCAGTATGTTCATATATCAATGCACCTTGTCACTGATCTGCAGCATTTTCCTAAGGGCCGAATAGACCACAAACTATGTCAAATTGCATGAACAAATAATCATCTGAAATCAGCAAGATCAGCTATTTCCAAATGTCATCTAACCAGCAGTACCTGATTTCAAATTATTATTGGCATGAAAGTAAGCATAAAATAAGGCTTACTGTTCCTTTGCAACATATATCACAATTAGCTGTATGTAAATTATCACAATATATTTCTCCTGTTATTTTTGAGCATGTTAGAAAAAATGATAGCAATGCAACTTTCCCATAGTGAGAAAATAAGAAATGACAAATACATATTCAGGAAACTTATGAACTCGACAATCTAATTTAGTCTAGAGGTTGAATAACTTACAGAAGTCATTATTTCTCTTCCTCTTTGAATCTCATTGCTCAGAAGGTTTTTAACTTCATCTATGAATCCCCTCAGCTTCCTTGAATTTTTTGTTTTGGAAGTGGAAACTGGCAAGTTCTTCAGAATCACTTCATCAAACTTCCCGGAAAGTCTGAGCATTGACTATTTTCCTTATGAAAACAAAACTTCACAATTATAATCTTCACATTTTCTTCAGTACTTGAATATTGGGCTTTTGTGACCCAGGACTGAGGAGCATCACTTTTAAATAAAGGAATTGAACTACTCGTTTGGCTTCTTCTTTTTGATGTTGCATGTTTTTATGTTAAAGAATAAGGAGCTCTGCAGAAAATTCACTGAGCTGATATTACAGACATTGTAATAAATCCTACTGACATGAAGTTCAACTACTTACAATGGAAGGCCCTGAATATTTTTTTTAATCTCTATTATATTATTGTGATATAAGGCAATTAACATAACTCTTCATGTGGGATTATTTATTAAACCAATAGTTTGTTTATTACTGTCTTGTCATATGGTTGTGCATCTGAGCACCTCTACTTTACTAGGAACTAGAATTTCAGGAGTAATCTACCCAATTGCTGATAGTTATTACCTTTATAGTATTTTCTGCTAGTTGAATCCTTCAGTATTTACAGCAACGTAGATACTTCAAATAGCTGATACAGTAGTAGAAAACAGTAGTAATGCTAACTTTATGACTTGCCATTCAATTAGATAGGTGGTTTCTGGGACTTCAATTCTTTACAACAAAGCACTGAATATTCCATTTATTCCAGGTGTCTTGGCTGGATAGCCAAACTACCATTGTTTCCATCAATACAATGATTGGTTTTGTTTGTACTTTGTCACCAGATTCATAAGCTTTTGTGACAGCTTGCAAAATACTGAAATAGAAGCCATGATTTTCTTATGCCTATGAAATATTAAGTCATCTGGTAGAAAAATTATGAGAAGTAGTTGCATGGCATGAGATTTTTTGGCATATCTTTACACAGTGATTGTCTTTGTAATAGAAGATTGATTCATAGACTCTGAGTAATCTTTTTCTTCAAACTGTATTTTAGTTTAAAAATATTCTTCATGAGTTTGTGATGTTTTCTGCCAGTGCTAAAACACATTTTAATAACATTAGAGTCCTTTTTGTTCTGAAGAGTTTATGAATATAGGAGGGGTTTTGTGATATTTGTTTTGCTCTGGGGGTAAAAAAAAGACAAATACGTGTCTTTATAGGACAGGAGGTTTCCTTCTTTTATCCCTCCGTATTTAGTATACCTCTAACACATGTATTATCAATTAAGTCAGTTGGGTCAGACTCTTGCAAACAGAATTTTTAACTTCTCTCAGTTCTTTAAATAAGGATCTGAATATTTCTGGAGCTGATGATAGCAGGGCTGGGCATTTAACACAAATTAGCAATTAAGAGACCAGATATCCAGCTCTAATAAAATAGCACAACTTCATTTAAACTATTGATTTATACCAGCTGAAAAATTATTCCTGCTTAATAAAAATACTTGGGTTTTTTAGTCACAGCAGGACTTTCTGATTATTTATTCAGCGTTCCATACACACATCTTTTGTGCTGTACTGCTTAGGAGGTTACTATGTTTCTAATTTACTTTTAAAGATATTTTGAGGTGGTGGTGTCTGAGTGCAGTGGCCACTGGCACAGCAGCTGCCCAACACTATGAGATGGTGCACGCAGCCAGATAACAGCTTCCTCACACTGTTTCCAGCGCATGCTAAACCTCACTGCCTCTTCCAAGCACAACCAAGATCCCCTTCACTCCCTGTGTTATGCGGTGTGTCTCCCTATATCTGCATAAAACACAGCATGCATTTTACACTATGTTGTGTTCCTAAAGTCAATAATGGGAGAATTTCCTAGACGTTCAGTCATGTGCCTTTTGTCATAGACTTACTTGAAACTTGCTTTGTGTCACATGCTGTTCTTAGTCTCACCAAGCAATTTTTCAGCATTTTCAGAGTTTCGTAGTATTGAAGGCCAAAGGCCACATTCATTAACAGGCTATATATTTCAGAGGTAATTTCTATGTTAAGCCATCTGTGTTGTCTACATTACTCATAAATAACTTTAGGGTAAAGGAAAATATACATTTTAGAAGAAACACCCCATTTCAAAATGCATCTTATTACTTGATTAGGGAGCAAAGTAACATCCTATACTAGCATAAGTTTATTGGAGTCATTACACCTTAATTTCTCCAAAAATAATTTTCAGTGCTCTTTGTCATATATTTCTGTTTAAAACACTAACTTAGTGTTAGTTAAGTCCAGCTTAACTAAAAACGCAATTGTATAATTGCATATACACGTGAAAGAAATACCAGTAAAGTGTAACATCCAGCATCTGGTAACAGCTTCTAGAAGATAGCTACCTATATTTAAGGCTGAGGCATAGACAGAGGCAGAATCCAGCAGGCAAGAGAGTGCACAGAGGCAGACAGTGCAGACAACCAAGCAGACTTTCAATATGCTCCCATATGCCTGCCATGATGGTGCTCTGAGGGCTTGCTTGGCTTTAAGGAATTTGAATTTGACTCTCAGTATGAAGTTACTGGAATTGGTATGGCATCCATACAAAACAGGAAAACTGATGTCTTTTCAGGGTTTGATTTGTATCTCAGAGTTAAAAGACCTCAAAACAGAAACACGAAACCAGAAAGAGCAAAAGAGTAATATAATAAAAAATCTTCAATCTAATAAAAAAGGATTAAAGTGTAAAACCAAAAAAAAACCTGAATATTGAGCAGATAAATTTGGTGGGTTTAATCCGTAAATTTTACAGTTGCGTTAGTTAAACAAGGAAACAGAAACTAGACTGACCTTTTCCAGAAATAAATTTTTATATACACTATCTTCTTTGAAGAACGCAATGAATTACTGAAATCATGATCTTCATCATTAAGGTGTGGAATACACCATCACTAAGTGGAAGTGGATAAAGCTCATGGATTTTTAAATCTGAGTTGTAAACAGGAAGAATGTAATCTATTAACAGATGGAGTAAATTTTTCTCTGAGTTTGTTTATTCACACTCAGCTGCAGATCTCCTGAAAATAGCTATCACCGTCTAAATGTTGTAGATGCATATCAACACTCAGTGCCAGTTTGTAGTAGAGTACCTGACGCAACTAACAGTATACAAAGCGTGACATTTCTTCCTATTCAGAAGACCAGATGCAGGCCACTATAAGGAAAGAAGGAAAGATTCTCTGTTTCAGATCTCTAATAAGAGTGCACTCAGTTACAGCATATTCAAAGAAGGGAAAATGAGGTGCTATTTCAACGTGTGAAACAGTCACCATGATAATACATCTTTGAACATTACATGCCTCCCACCACCAGGCATCACACCAAGGCATCATGATTCTGGAACACAGCTCTGGAAGATAGTTGTGGTCTTTAAGAAGCAATGTAAGAATATTTTTTTTGCTAACAAAAACTAAAATTATTTAAAACTAAATTTAGAGTTTGATGTATCACCTGCCCTGATATCTTCAGTAGCAAAGCAAACACTGAGCTGAACTTAATTTTTTTACAGTCTCACATTTCAAGAACGGAAACAGAACTGTGTTTTCTGGCTCCCATAAGACAGTTTTTTATACCTTTCTTACAGCTTTTAAGTCTATGGAGAAAATAATTATGGGCACTTTCTATGTCTACACAGGAGTACCTCCTGTAGCGGTTGCACTCACCGGCACGTCTTGATGAAGGACATTAAATTTCATGTAAATAATTTCTGAGATAAAAAGTTTCATGATTCTCCATTTGCACTCTAGAAAAATGCAGCTGATTTTATGAATGGCAATGAAAAGCTTTGTAAGAGCTAATATACTCCAAATCTTACAGTAGCAGAATGAGATACTACGCATAATAGCTGCCAAAGAGCTCTCACTACTTCCTTAGTCTAATGCCGCCACCATCCATCTCCTTGGCACTCTGGCAACACACAGCAGCAAGGAAAGCAGGAAAAATGAACTCACACAATGGTAGTTGAAATGATGGATGAGAACATACATAAGCAATTCTCACTGTAGTTGAGAGGCTTACTCTTCTTCTGGTCTCAGAATCCAAACAAACCAAAAGTCAGAAAACACAATTTAAATGAAGTTACTAAAAGTATCTATGAAATGACCAGTACAGGTCTGGAATTCTTTCAAACACAAGGATAAATAGAATCTGTGTACTCAGAAACACTGTATTTAAGTTATGACATTGGTTCCCTGTATTGAGATAATAAGGAAATAGAGGAAGAGGAAGGCAGTAAGAGTAAGTAAATATACTATTATTAGAGGATATTGTTACAGTTGATAGATTTGGAAAAGTACAGTATGCATCACATATTTTATACATATTAAAATATATTCCCTAAAATATTTTTTTCCAATTTGAATTTATATCCTTACAATACTGTTTATTCCAACTCTATTAGCATTCACAGTGTTGCTTTATTGCTGTTTAAAGTTAATTAAGAAATGTCTTAGACTGGCCATGTATGAGCCTTTGCTTGCCTTTTCCAAGTAACTTCAACAAATTTTTAACCAGCTGTTAGCAATCTTTAAAAATCTCTAAATACATATTGGTAAAAACTTGAATTAAATCTTGTTCCTCAACATCTTAATAAATTAGTGAGTTGAGGGATAAATTCACTGAGGATAAGACTTTAGTGACACTCAGAACAACAAAAAAGCTGGATGACTTTCTGTGAAAAGATGTGCTTATGGATGACCTGTAAGCAAGCAACCAAACAGATTAAACAAACCATTTGCTGCCCAAAAACTGGCTAGGAAATGACAGTTTCTAAAATATTATTAAGCATCCTTTAGAAAATGAAATAATTGTCTCACTGCCTTTTGTATAAAACCAGGGGGTAATGATGCCAATAATTACTTTCATATTTGAATCACTGGTGAGTCAGACAAGGCCAAGTGGGACTAGAGATAGAGTATACTACATCAGACAATCCATGTATTTAAACAGTTCTCTGAATCACAGATGAAGGAGATGTTTATTGAGTACTATTTTTAATTTATGACTATTATAAAATAAAGTCAATTTTGCTTTTATGATTAGAATGTCAAATTTTGAGGAGTTTGGCTTTCACACTGAAACTTCTTCAATAAAAGTTTAGGTAGAAGAGTGGTCACAGTAAGTCATCTATTCAGTACATAAATATATCAGGCCAAGCAGAAAATCCAGACATGATATTGAAGCTGAAATGTACCCTAGATTCCATGTGCTGCCTTCTCTGTTATTTCTATGTACTATTGCCTTCCATTACACACGTTAGGTACGGGGATATTTTTTACTTCTCAAATTTGTCATATTTTGTCCAAAAAAATATATAACCTATTGAACTACTTCAATAGGTTCTGTCTCATTTGAATATCTGTTGTGTTAAAGATAGAAACTAATTTCATTTTAATAGAAAATCAAGACATTTAAAATATAAGTCTTGTCTTGACACATGAAGCTGTATTTCACATTGCTATTTTAATATCAGATGGGGTTATTCTGATACAGCTTTTCAATATGAGTAGTGGTGAGGCTAAAAAAAAAAAAAAAAGAAGTAGAAAATGAGGGTGTTGCACAGTGTTAGTGATGGGACTAAATGGTCCTGGAAATTCCTCTTGATTCTATCTGCTCTGGGGCACATACTCTTCTGATAAATGTACCTCAGCATGCAAGTCACACTTATTTGACGAAAAAAAGGCAAAACACTCTCTCTTTCACTAGACATGAGGCCTTGAAATTGCCTTGCTTCAGACATACTTTTTCATCTTCAGATAATAGTTTTAATCAGATACAAATAGTCACTAATTTATTATGCATTACTTTCCTTTATTATTTAATTGAAGAACTAAACTTAGAAAACATTTTGGCAAGGATTGGACAATTATTTAAGGATAATTATAAAAAAAATTTTGGCACACTTCAGACATCTTATGCAGCACAGAAATATTAATGGTACCTCCTTGTAATCCCTAAAATGTATTCCTATGAAGTATTTTTAGCCAAACTATAGGAGGAATATATAGGACATCACGAACCAGGGAAATCATCACTTGACTCATCTCAGGCAATTGTAAGTCTTCTCTACAGTATGTATTTTCTCAGCTATTACACAATCTCAGACATCTGTGAGTGCTCTTCCAGGATTTAGCAGGACTAAAGAGGGCTCCCTTACTACAACTTTAATTTTACGAAATGGGAAATGTGATCACTCAAGTATACTCATATTATTGAAATAATGCAAGAAACAGGTGTTTTCCAATAAGAGCTCAGTTCCCTGTTGCAGTGTTCCATTAAATAGATTTCCCTACTTCTCTCTTGCCTGACAGCGACCCAGTTCCAGAGATGCTATATTTATTCATGTGAAGCAGGAAAACTTTTAAAGGTTGTTCAAATATTTAAAGTTTAGTTCTCAAGAAAATAGATCACTTCAGCTTTAATCAAATAATTTTTATCTATATTACATTAGCACTCATCTAATCTAAACACAACAATATGCAGCTAAGAAGGGAGCAATTAATGGTCATTGGTTTGATGCACTTTTTATGGGCTTGTAAATTGCTTCAGAAAAACAAATGTGTGACTCCACCTACAAAAAGCTTCATATTTCTAAAACCAAAACCACAAAAGGTTTTGAAGTTGCTCACATATTTGGTTTCTTGTTTTTCCCATCAGTTTCATTTCTCCCAAGAGAGGAAAGTGCTAAAACTCCATTAAGACAGACCAAGTGCTCTTACAGTCATCCCAGATCAAGAAAGAGCAGGAAATACTAGCAGTCTTACATTTAATTTTCAAGCAATTCCTTCTTAAATTTTGCAGATTCTAAATCCTTAAGGGAATGAGGTAAACTAAATCTAGAATCCTTATCTTCCAGGATTTTCTCCTTACCTAAATAAACATGCCCAGCCAGGGTTCATTGAATGAGGACCATGCAGCTCTTTGCAACATTAATTTCCTAGACAAAATACAGATAGATTCTGCATTAATTTCATCTTCAGGACTTTTCTAATTTTCTTTTAGAAATAGGCTTCTTTAGTTAGTTCCTGTCTAATAAACATACAGAAAACTGCTTTGAATGTGCACAAAAATAAACTCAAGCCAATATAAACTAAACCCACTTATTTCGAAGTATCATATTTCACATTTTGCTTCACTTATAGCAGGCTTGGATTTTAAAAAAACTTTACTGATCCACAGGTGTCTCTTTACTATTTAATTTGCAAATATAACTCTGCCAAAACAATAAGGAAAATTAGTCCTAGAAGTAGTTACTACCCACTAAAAACTTGAAAATGTCCAGTTTGGTGGACATTTTCAAAAGTAAACTAGATAGATTAATCTTTGTTTATTATATTTTGAAAGAAAAGAGCACAGACTATTATATACTTGCATCACATTTTAAAGGCATAACATTGATGCAGCTGCCGTCGTCTTTCAAATAACACTTCAGATTTGATGACTTACAATCTGAATTATCAAAGCCTCTCTTTTCTTCTTACAGCAATAATACCTCTGTGGAATAGCAAATTGCAGAGATGGATTAAATTATTAAGTACAGTTTTACTGACATGAAAAATCATCTGTATAAAATAACTTATGCAAAACCAAGTAACTAGGATCAGGCTACCAGTTATATGTAATTATCCTGCCTGTCCAATGCCACCTTTTTCCCTTCAAGCTAAGTAGTGCACTTATGCTCAAAAATTTTGAGAGACCCTGCTACAGGTCGAAAAAGCTTTTTCCCTGGACAATTTCTTTGCTTCTTCATTAAGAGATCATTACATCAGATTAGCTGTGATTGAGGATCAATGCCACTCAGAACTGACTTGACTTTTCAGCAGTGTTTGTCTCACTATATTGAGTACTACTTTATTTAAAGAGAATTAAGAAGTAGGGTTTGCTGATCTGACATTGAACAGCAAGCCATCTTTTAGCTGCTTCTTGTTTGATCCATCATTCGATTTTCTAATCAGAAAAGAAAACCACATTTTGAGGGCAGCCTGACAGATCACATCATAGGAGCAGATCTCAAATCAGCAAGCCACTGATGAAACATTTGCTCATCACAGTGCACATCACTCCTTTTAAGAGTTGAAGTGTAACTTCATGGATGAGAAAAAACAGAGACATGCAGTCATCTTTTAATGAGAATCAAGAGGACGTCATGTGAGAAGAACATGACAGTTCATCTTCAACAATTTTCCTCAAATATTCTGCATGAAGAATGTATCTCTTTAGGTAATATACTAGCCTAGCAGCAGAGAAGGAAAAACCCAAAACAAACAAACAAAAAATCACTGTTGCCAAAAGGACAACATATTCCAAAACAGCAAGGAGAAGCTTTTGGTAATCCATCCTCTTTTCCCTGAATTTCTGCCACAGGGATCTCAAACACTGGGTCTCTGAGGAGGAAGAGATGCCAACTGTCCTCCTCCTCAGCAGCCCCTAGCTGTTAATTCATGAAGTGTCAATGAAAGGCAGCCTGTTCACTGTGTCCCTCAGGCTGGCTGTCTACAGCAGTGGGTGGTGACTTAGTGGGATGATGTAACCCAAAGTTGCTGTCGGCAGTAGGTCACGGTTCATCTGCTTCCACTAAGGAATTGCAGCTGTGCAATCTACAGCCGTTACTCAGGAGAAGATTGGCCACATGCTTGAAAGCATTCTGTAGCTGTTAGTGCTATCTTCTCTGAAGAAAGACACAGGAAAGGCAGAGATTAGAGAGAACCGCAGTGGGTCACTGGTATGGCCGAAATCCAGCCTCAATGAGACAAGGGCTATTAAACATTAAAGCAAGTATTAAGGCATGCAGGTGAAGACTTAAGGAATACAAGTGCTAAAACAAGCAAAATATTTGAAAATGCTGTGCAAAGTCTCCAGCCTCCCAGGTACCAATCCACCTTCTGAGCAGTGATACACTGTATAATGAAGCACAAAGCCTGCAGAAACAGATAATATCCGTACTTCAGAAGAAAGAGGTTGTAATTCAGAAAAATTCATAATTCAGGATTTCTCATTTCAATGTGTTCCCTTTGTCTGTCATTTTTGTGATAGACATTCTAGTGAAAATCAAACCAAGCAATTTTTCAAGAACAAAAATAAACTAAGGAAAATTCAATTAAATTTGAAAAGAAAATACCTGAAGTTTTTCCTGTAGGTATAAATATGGTCTAGTCTAGTATCAAGGATGTGCCTGTGTGTGCACCCAGTGAACTTCAGTCATGAAATCCCTACATAATCCAGTATCTCCCCAGGCTGCCATCTGCATCGGTGAGAAAATCAATGGATTTGGAACAGTGAGTTGACTGCAAGAGAGGAGACTTACTGAATTCTAGCCATTTTCAGAACAAAATGTCTGACTACTTCATCCAGAAGTGTTCCATGTGGAAATTTTGGATTATCTTGAAGATGCTTCCTGAAATATAGTAAAAATACATTTACCAGTTTGTATGTTTCAATACAGCTTTTAGCATCCTGGGTGGAGGACCCCAACCTTCCTTCAGATATCCCCTAAAAGATTCCATTGCAGAACTGAATAAAAAGTGCAGAAATATAACAATTATAAATAGTCAGTAGGAACTCTGCAAGTGCAGATAGGGTCATGTACAACAGTCCTTTGTACATGGTTAATATGGTTAGAATCTTGTTTCTCTGTAATCAAAGCCAACCAATAATGAAGGTTCACACATGTGAGAGAGTGGTCGTGCAGCACCATCCAAGTGTAAAAAGTGGCTCAAGGAGTTTCACCCGATCATGCTGAATACAAGAAGTTATCTTGAGATCGTAATTTGGACAGTAACCAATCATCCTGTCTCAAAGAATTAACAAGAGTTCTAGCCTATGCCATGGACATTTTACTAAAAACCCATGGGCTTTTTATTAAACAAACTTTCTGCCATGAGTCTCTGTGCAATAGCCAGGCACTAGCTAAAGAAAGAGACAATTGATGTATGTAGCCACAATCAGAAGCAATACAACAAGGAAACTTCTGGAGAAAAGAGGTACATGAGGCACTTCTCACAAACACATGTTTTTCATATGCAATATAAAAAGTCTGACTTTCAAATTGGTAACAAAATGATAAAAAAGAATTAGAACTGAACAGAACAGAATAGTTCAGTTGGAAGGGATCAACAAGGATCATCTAGTCCAAATGTCTAATAACTAGGTAACTGATGGAAGATGGTCAATTTTCAACCTAAATCACCCTTTCAAAAGCATACTTTCACATAAATTATAGACCTGTCATGTTCAGTAAGAAGTTTCACACAAATAGACATTCAGGTGACTTATAATCCAATTCTTTTGCTTATTAGAATTGAATTGCATAGTGACAAAAGTAAAGAACTGCTGCTGTAGATCACATTTAGCTGCCAAAAAGTAGAAATGGAAACTGGACTCTTCATGTATGTAGGCCAAAAATGTAAATCAAAATCTTTCTTTGGTCAAGGCGAGGAGGAAACTGAAGTGCATTAAACATAAAGAGAAGAAAGGCTTGTTTTCATAACTCTGAATCACACACAATAGAAAGCTAGGTAAACTATAACATAAAAATAGATTTTAAAATTCCACTGAAAAGTTGGAGAAATCGCAGAAAACATCAATAAGTGGAGAGCAAAAATAAAGTAGGAATTACAGAGGGTGAAAAAGATACAAACTTGGCTTAGAAAATTAATGAAGTCCTTGAGAAATCAGCAAGATTTTTGTAGAATTATGTAAGAAGACTGATCAACACACTGAACGGACTACAGTGACGTGGATAATATATAAATCTAACTAAAACAAAACCCAAAAACTTCTGAATGCAGGTAATGTGAGGAAAGAACTGTTCAAGAAGAGTGAAAATAAAACTGCCAGGTATGCTTTTATGTATTTAAAAATTATCTGCGAGAAAAATTATTTTGTGAAATAATTACTAAAAAAGAAGGCTCTACTGAGACAATAGAATAAGTCTGCCAATCACAACTACAGTCCCACATGGACACAGGCAAAGATCTCTTTCTTATTATTGGAGAGGAAATTACTGGCAAGAATTGTGGTTTTTTTACAGAAAACTAATACCACAAACATATTTTTGAAAATAAAATTCTGCTAACACTGGTAGGCTTAGTTATTTGTAGCTGTCATAGCTGGTAGAACTTGAAAAATGAATGAAACAATTTAGTGAACAACAGGGGAAAAAAAAGAAAAGGAACTACCTGAGGACTAGTTTTAGCAAGCAGGAATGAAATAATGGAAAATATGCTCAGATGTTTATTTACTTACATAGAAAGATAAAAAGATAAAAAAGTAAGATGGTAGAATGAGCTTTTATTGCAAAATTGTGAGTATTTGAATGTGAGCGGCTGTGCGGGTCGCCGTGTCACCCGTGAGGTGCGTGTGTGAGGAGCAGGGGCAGCTCGGGCCTCACCCCGGCGAGGCGAGGCGCTGCCCCCGCACCCAGCCCTGCGCCTGTGTCCCAGCCCCGCAGTGGCCGCCAGCCCCTGGCGCACCGGAGGCAGCGCTCACATCCCAGCCCTGGAGCCACAGTCCCGCCTTGCCGTGGCCAAATGACCAGAAGTCCCACCTGGGGGGAAGGGCCCAGGAAGGACAAAGGCTATTTAAACCAAAGCCTGCGGCGAGCACACGTCCTGACCGTACTTCCTCTTTGAATTTGTTGAACTTTGTTAAATTTGTTGAATTTGCTGAACACTGTTGGAACCAGGAGTGGTAGTTATGTTTATTCTTTTCTGTATTTTTTCTATCTTTCTCTCCTTATCTTTTATCTCCTGGACACTGGAACAGGTTGCCCAGTGAAGCTGTGGGTGCCCCATCCCTGGAAGTGTTTGGAGTTGGATGGGGCCCTGAGCGACCTGGTCCAGTGGAAGGCGTTCCTGCTCATAGCAGGGGGGCTGGAACGAGATGATACATAAGGTCCCTTCTGACCCAAACCATTCTAGGCTTCCATGAGGATAAATAAAACAATCCGTCTTCTGAAAGGATCTTTTTGAGTAAACCCAATAACACTTCCTTTTACAGAACTCTTTTGTGATATTAATAGAACAAAGTTATTGGTACATCAGTCAGTACCATAAGCCTCTTTCTTTCATGCTATGTACTTTATCCTGCAAAGTGAAAAGAGAATCACATGTTACAATGGGCTAAATTAAACTCAGTGAAAATAAAACTTAAGAGAATTTTGAATTCGCAAATGCCAGAAAATGCCAATACCAATTTATTCTGCATATTTTATAATGGTTTTTACTATTGTTAGGCCTGACTAGAAAATTGGAATTTCAATATTACCTTTTTACCTCTCATGTTAAAAACACACACACAAAATCAAAGTAGTGGGAAAGAAACTAAAAGAAGTTTATATATATTTCATTTACAAATATAATTGAAAGTATTTTTATTTTTTCATATGTCTTAAAACAATTACAATCTAAACAATCTATAGCTTCCATTCTTCTATAATAATTCAGTCACAGTCAGACCCAAATGTACACATTTATACTTGTCTTCTCCTTGCTGCTCAGCTAAAGACTTCATTATCCCTTCCATAAAACAGATTTGCATCTGAGTTCATAGGCAGTTCTACAATTTTCACTTACAAGCTTGCCCCAAATAATGGAATAAATGTGCTGGAACAAATAACAGCAATTTTTCCTTTATCAAACTATTCCTTTATTCAGAATTAAATATTTGAATGTAACATGTTTTTATAAAGTCTGCATCTGTATTTAAACAAAAATTTCCTGAAAAATAATCATTTCTCATGTGCAAAATTTTGCTTATCTTCTGTCAAGACCACAATTTTGTCAGAAATTTGCCCACATATATCTTAGAATTTCTTATACTTCTTAGTGTCAGAGTTGAGTGGCTTAACTTCTTCCCTTCCTGAAGTACTCTTCACTTTAACTACATTTTTGCTGATTCTGCATCAAGCAACTACAGAAAAAATTGCACTGGTTTAGGAACAGTAAAAGCCAATTAGAAATTTGTTCTATAAGGTTAAAATCCATATAATAGTCCTGTTTTCTTTTTCTCTTCCTTTTCCCTTTGGTTTTTTAATAAATCATCTGATCATCTGTCTTTTTTGAAATCTCATAGTTTATCTTCTTGGAAAATTATAAATTCTGTCCACTTGTATAATGCCACTTCTGTTATTAAAAGAGACACAGTATATTCAGAAACTGAGATTTAAAAAAACTTGTCTGGGTTAAGATTCACAAAAAATATACAGACATTGATTCTCTCCTCATCCCTTCCTTTTCCTTTATCCCTACTACCTGGAAATCTGCTATAAAAAGAACATATTTAGTACAGCACTGAAGTGTTCTGTTTTCTTTTTAAAACTCTTATCTCACACAGATTTTCATTCATTTTTACAAACTTAGTCACTTTTGCCAGAGTTCTTTCAAGACTTTTGCTTTTTGTGCAATTATGATGCCAAGCATGTTTCAAAAGTATTTCTGCCACAGTGGCTATCTGCCATCACTGACCACCTCCCATCAGTGACGACCTCCCTTCCCTTCCTGTTTTCTTTAAAGCTGACCTATATTGCTGGCCCCACCACCTGGGAAATGCATCAGCTATACAACATATAGGTGTATGTTTCACATATAACTATAGAGAACTTCTCAGATTCTGGCTGGAAGGCAACATGAAAACCTTGTGGTCTGAGGAAACCATCGGAGCAAAATACAAATTTTGTGTCCAGCAGGGCCATTTTTGCTACCCAAATGCCTGCATGTTTCTCGTTGCTCTAGGAGCACTGAACAGGGCTCCAGAAACAGCACGTTTCCTCCTGGCTGCTTCCTGCTAATGATCTGAAGTCTGGCAAAATAGCTCGAACCTCTCCCCTCTCCACACCCAATCCCTTGGTCATTAACCTTCCTAGCGCTGACAACAACGACAAAATCTGAACCATCTTTACATACACAGGGAATGGCTTGCCAAGAATTTGATCTGGAGCAAAAATCAACCCTTCTGAGCCCACCGTTACTTTTTAAGAGCCTTCTGGTTATGGGGCATATTAGGATTTTACACTCTGCAATGAGAGAAGAAAAGCCAAATCCAAATCTCTAACAGTTTATTCAACTTGCCCTCAATTCCACTACTCCTTTCTCACCCGCACACCCACACACATTTTATGTCTTTATTACATCAGAGAATGCTGTCTCAATTATGTAGTACAGTATAGTACAGTACATCTGGTGGCTTAGAAAATAAATCATAGGACTACTTTTCTAAGCATTTAAATAAAATTGTTTTATCATTTTCTTCTTCCTACTAAGAACGCTATCAGTCCAAATGGCTTGCTTGGCTTTGTAAGCTTTCCCACTAGCTCACCAGGCCTGGCACAAAAATTTCACAGCTGTGCCATATGTTTGACAGTGTTAACAATGAGTCCCTGGTTACACGATGAAATTTCATTTTGTGTTCCTCAAGCCTCCACTCCCCACATTCTACAAGGATGACAGACAAGTTTGAGAAACCAACCCTGTCTCTCTTTCTAGCAAAAAAGGTTTAGTGAACAATAAAAATCAACCTTTTTATTTGGGAACTCCCAACATCTTTTCAAAACACAGCTGGAACAAACTCCAAAGCATTAAGGCCTCAGGTTCCCCCTCCCCACCCTACTCCTCCCTCACCCTAATCCACACTTGTGAATTAAAAGCACAACACCCACTCATGTAGTTTTAACCAGTTAGTTATTGAAATCAAGCAAATAAGACAAACATTTGTATACATACTATCTGCCTACAGTTTAGACAACTCCTTGCTACTTCAGGTCACTTGTACCAGTGTAGTGTTAAAATAGGGGTGCTTAAGGCTTAAATTTACTTGAAACCTTCATTCTAATTCTTGTTGTTGGTTTTTCAGACCAGCATGTTATTGGCTTAAAATCCTGCATGTACTATAGGCCAACTAAGGCAAAGGCGGAGCAGAAACTTAGCTGAGCCCAAGCCCTGTCAGCTGACAGCTGTAGCCAGGACATCTGCCACTGTCTATGAGGATGTGCTTCCAGCCTAATACACACTCCAATTATCCTACAGAGGAGGTAATCGCCTGGCCCAGATTTTACAGGAAAATAATTTTTAAAAAACATACAAACTATTTCGTTGTCACAATACCAACTAAATACTTAGTAGGTATTTAGTAGGGCAATATTTAGTATCTACTAAATATTTAGTAGATCAAATATATTCTTTGGACTATCTACTTGGAAAGTAGTCAGTAGACTGAAGCTACATGTTCTCAGGTCAGAGTTTCAGTGTATGTAATTCAGTACTCATGGTAGCATTTTGAAACAGCTGCACTATATTTTGTCAAGCTGCCATAGGTAAATTTTACTAGTTCCATTGTTTAACAGTAAAAAATCAGCTGCATGTTGGGTAAATATTAAAGAAGCCTCAAACCCCATGATTTATGCACATAGCTTGTTCCATTGCATACAAGAAATGAACAAACAGAAAAGCCCACTAGGTACATATAAATAGCAAACACTAATTCACTATATTCACCTACTAACCTTTTATAAAAATCGTCATTCTTTATTTCCTACAGTTATGTATACTTGCTTATTTATTTTAAGACCAGGGCTCTCTCTGTTTTTGTCTTGTAATTCCTATAAGGGTGGAAAGAGAGACCAAAACATCCACTCAAAATCTGTGAGGCAAAGCTAAGAATCTCTAGTGTACTGATATAAAAGCAAGGATTAAAACCAGTACAAAATACAGCGTTCCTCATCTTTAAAACTTACATTTACAATGAATGACAGTGGTAAAACTGTACTTGAGAATAACAGTTTATTCAAATACTATTAATGCCAAGTGCAAGAATAAATTTTATTTTCATATGAAACTGTCTTCATACACCCTTAGGGTTAAGGTTAGTTTAAGTATGGTGATACTCTCTTCACAATCTCAACTCAATACTTAATTCCCTCAGCCCCAGCCCTAGGTGCTTAGTATACTGAAAACAATCACGTGGAAAACAGCATTATATGGCAAAACACCATAGTACCTAGTAGAAGAGAATTTATCAGAGGAAATTAGGAGAATTGCCAGGTTCCTAATGATGCTCTTAAGGGTATGTGTGAGCATTCAGACTTGCCTAAACAGTCTCTGTACTCTGAAGATTATCTTCCATCTAAGGAGACCTGAAATTTAAAGATACATCTTCAGAGCATGCAAAACTACACATTGTCCCCTGACCTTTCATGTCTGTATTTGGTTAGAACCGACATTATCAGAAAAACAGTACCACTTCTCAGTGGAAACTTTGCAAGTGCCTGGACCAGGCTCACTACTGCTGCGGTATTTTCCTCCAATCATCTCATTTCAGCTTCAGGTTGGCTAAAATTATATGAATCAAAAAAAAGCAATTCAAGCTACAACAACGCAGTATATAAAATCTGGAATGTTCAGTGCTTTAGAGTGCTTTACACATAAGAACAACTATATTTCATCAGGCCAAAGCTTTATGTGGTTCAGTTGATAATCTCAAAACAGTGGTCATAAGCACCCACGTAGGGAAGAGGAGAAGTAGGACAGGCATCCTTTTCTCTACTTACAACCTTTAACAGGAAAGCATAAATGTACGCCTATATTCGTGACAGATTTAATATTTTAAAAATTTATGGTAATTATATCAGAAATTCAGATCTGAATCTCTAATAATAGCTAAAATAGTAAAGGAAGTTAGTAATTCTTTTAAGAACAGCACGTATCAGTCTGCAGGAACATTCACCTCATATTAGAATTATGAGCCATTCACCACCAGAAAAGACACTGCTAAAAAAACAAATTCTTTTAAAAATAACTCCCTCCAAATATGACTGCACTAGTGCTACCACAAAAAGAAGAGCAGAATGAGTTCAACTCTTTGGAAGACATTTCATTTCTGTTTTCTGAAAACAGTAGCTAAGCAGCAGACAAGGACTATTTATTCCTCCTATCTTTGCAAGGCTGTGGAACATCTAGTGCTAAATCTATGCCATGTATCACTGTGCAGAGGATGCAGATTCTCTCCCAAAAAATACAGTAATGCTGAATTCTACAGCTCTCCCTGTTAGCATAGTTTGTACTATAGTTAGAATGCAGCTCATGATAATTTGCTGTTCAACTCTTTTATCTGAGTAATAAATACACACAAATGAGACACAGATATATGATTATTTAGTTCAAAGCAGTCCAGCTCATTTGAACCTGCAACTATTACACTTTGGAATACACTCAGTTTTCAGAAGCCCCATCTATTCCTGAGAGTTAAATGTAGTTGGATCAAATTAGCATGTCCCCATTATGTGATTAAAACAGCCCCTGACCATGCTGTTTCTATGTTTGTCTTTGTTTTTAACTTCTGTGGCTCCAGAGTATTCCCCTTCACCCCCATTAAAGGCAATCACAGATTGAGAGTTGGCTGCTTTGCCTTTTTATACATACCACTTGGATCATGACTAATGAGGGGCACTTCATGTAGGAGTGTTCCTAACAACGGGACCCTGTCAAATTGCCATGTGTCTGTTAGCTGAATGTTAAAACAAGGTCGATTAATGTTAGGCATGTCTCCTTGGAAAGTTATTAGCATGAGAGACTGTTTATTGCTAAAACATTCTTAAGCAAAAATAGAAATATATTTAACACTGTGCTCTACATTTCCAACACACATCTCCAGAGTGTTTCAATCATTTTATGATGTCTTTATTCTTCTCAATAATGTTAACTGCTGTGATAAACTCTCTTACTCTTTCATTCCAGCTTCAACAAGAACAACAGATACAAGCATTACAACACCAAAAGAAACTTCCAGGACTTTTAAGTTTATGAGATTCCTCAAATTACCAGAAACCGTAAGGCCATTAATTTAAAGATCAGCTTAATCCTAGCGTTTTTAGAATTAATGAGTATTAAATTCTACTCAAAACACTCCTCAGGGGCAGGCAAGAAAGTTTCACAAGGAATGAGTTATTCAATATGTGAAGCAAAATCAGACCGTTGTTTTACACCAGCCTGACAAAAGGAGTTGGGGTGAAGGATGGGGAGAGGAGAAAGAAAAAAAAAAAAGCTACACATAAAATCTATCAGGACAAAAATGACAACTTGCTTTTCTGAATTTTCACTTTTGATAGCTATAGCTCACAAGTTCACGAGCTGAATGGATGAAGCCAAGGTAAACACATTAAGCTAAACATAATGTGGTTTTTATAATCAACTTATCTTCACTTTTGATACTCTAACCTATATCCCTGAATCAGAAGCATTTAAGAAATCAGTGTTATGACATTTTGAGCTTACAGACATTAATATTTTGTCTTCTTTATTTACACTCCTTTCAAAAATTAAGAGAAATCACCTAGGAGAGCATGCACATTTGGTGGAGGAGTAGTCACCAGAGTCTGAAGTCATCTGCAAACCAGACAAACATGCCCTCCATCTCTTTCTCTGAATTACTGAGAGAGATGTAAAACAGAAGAGGTACCAGGGCAGACCCTGTTGAATGCCCCTTGTTATTTGCCTCCAGGCAGTGTACAACCATCTCAACACAACCATCCAAACAGCGTTTTATTCATTCATCAACCCAGGCTTCATTGTCCTAAAACAGATACAAGAATATTGTAGAAGATAATGTCAAAAGCTATGCTACAGACAGTGCAAATAATATCCAGTGTCCTCAGATTACTTATAAATCCAGCCTTTTTATCTCTCATAAGAGGGAGTCAGGTGGATCAGGCAGAACATGTTGGAGAAGACTGGGGCAAAGAAGGCACTGAGTACTATGAATGTCCACTGGAAGCTCCTTCTAAGTTTATATTATTCTGAAAAGAAAAAAAATGGAAGGTCCACCAGAGGAAAAATTATTATTTCTCTTCTGCATAGAGAGAGGCTAAACATGCCAGAAGTTATGTAATATTGAGAGATGGCAGGATGTCTCTGAGGTAGTAGGAAGAAGCATTTCCTTGGAACCAGAATAAGTTTGTTACCACTGAACTGGGTGCAAGAAATTAAGATCTGTAAGTACTGAAATAACTGACAAAAACAGCTAAAATAAATCTGTTTGTTTCTACTTTTACCAAAGTATTTTGTACTAAGTTGTAATTTTGTTCATTAATAAAGGTGAATTTATTTGGTATGCTTTTAATTGCATTTATAAACTTAAAAAGCCTGTGGGGAATTCATTATCAGAGAAAATTTAGACCCATCAACTTCAAAGCTCTCACTGAATTCACATCTCATTGCTGCCATTTAACTCTTTCTCTGCTAGTTCTGTTCTCAGTTTTATTGAAGAAATAGAGTATTATTTTTTATTATTATTATTATTATTATTGTTATAGGAAAAGGACAGCTTCAGTCACCTCAAAGACTACATTCTCTACACTGCATCTAGACAATGAAATTTATTTCCAGTTATTATCTACCACAGACATGTCTTAAAACCCTTTAGGTATGTGTTCTTGGGCCGACACAAAAGCTTTGGGATCACCTAATGCTGCTAAGTTCATTTTCCATACATGAAATTAAAATTGTTTTTCAAACAAGATACACTTAAGTTTTAAGAAGCACTGCTGAGCTTGAATTTCATTTTTGTCCTGCACTTGAGTTTACAGAGAAGAATGAGAATTAATTATTAGGCTTCTTGTTTTTGCTTTTCGTGTGCACATAAATATAATACTTCACCAAGAATTATCATAAAGAATAATTTCAGCTGTTTCATGAAAATGGAACAGCTTTATGTATGTGCCTGTTGCAGAGGAAAAGGTTAGTTTAGGCTCCTTGCCAACTTAATCCTTGGCATTTGTTCTTGAACACACAGCAACATAAGTTTCAATTAGTATTAAAAGTAGGAAGGTTTTTTTTGTAATAGACCCACCTGTTTGCCATGAAGCAGGTTGAATCCGATAACCTCTTTTACATATGCTACATGATAATGACATGTAACCAAAATTTCTATTTTTCCATCACCCCTTACTGATGATATGCTTTAAAAAAAAAAAATTTGAAAATACATTGGGATCGTAAAATATGGGGAAAAATAATGTTCTCTGAGTTCAGCCTATACTAATATTATAGCAGTATAGCGTATTATTGCTTTGATGCCAAGAGACTGCCTAAAGGAAAATAGCTGGATTCTTTTCACGACTTCAAAACAAAGCCACGTGAGATTTTGTGTATATTTCATCACCTTAACATCAATAGAAAATACCACAGAAATAATGCAAAAATCTGATATCTGATAAAGCTTCATAAATAACCAGAACACCAGTAGAATTAAAAACAACAGCAAAAAAAACCAACCCAGAAACAAAACCAGAAGAAAGATTTCATGTCTTTAAACTGAGCAAAATCTGTTCAGGAGTTTCAAGCAATTATTTTTTGTCAAACTATTGTTTGGTGAACACAATATATCTTTTTTTCACGGAATGACTGAAACTTAAAAAATAATCTATAAAAGAAAACCCTTCACATTGTCACTGATTGTATCAATCTTAATTGCTTTTAAGAATTTATAAGGGGACTTTTCTCTTTTAAACCAGGTAACACCTACAGTATGGGGTTTTTAAGAGAAGACAGATTTATTCAAGACTCACTGTTTTAAATTATCATATTATCAAAAATATTCATGGTAATATCACATCATTCTTCCTGGAGAGTTCAAAAAACTGTTTGTGTTGACTGTGTCATTTTGTCTAGGAGACTTATTTCACCAAAAAAGTCAGTAAAGGAATTTCTCTCTGGTCAGTGATTTACAAATATGTAAATATTTTATTATCTCAAGCTTTTAGCTGTTCATTATTTATTGAGTGGTAATATTTTGTGGTTTTGAACAATTATGTGGCAGGCGAACCACAACAAAGAGATTGATCTTCTTCTAGGAAATTTACAAGCATATTAAAGAAAAATTAAGATAATTCCATCCCATGTGGCTGAATTTGAATAAGTCATTCTTTTTTCATGTGGATTTCTCAAAAACTGAAAAAGAACTTTCTTGACACATTTGTGTTTCTCTGACTGATGCATTAAATTCCTCCATCGGAATGACACACTGCAGCTTATTACAGTGAAAATTCAGCCAAGGGAGAATACAACGTTATTATCTTAAATTAACATGAATATTGAACTAATTGAAGATTAAATGTCTCCTTGAAGTTGTTTTGTAGTGTACCGGAATGGCTTTTGTCAAGATAAAGCCATAGTGGTTTTGGTCTAAAAACACAGAAGTGAGTGCAAGAAATATTATTGTAGTTAATCTAAACAATAGAAAGATTCAGACCATAGTTTGGGAGGCTAGTTGCTGCATTAGACCCTTTATTCAGCAGGGTGCTTTGTTGCTTTGGACAAGTCATAGTCTATAGCATCACAGTCTAAGAAATGTCAAAAAAATTGTTCATGAACAGATCATCTTTGATTCTGGGTTTATATTACCAAGTTCAGCAAAAGCAGCTCATAAGTACTGTCATTTTGAATTATTTTGTAGAAGTACATAACCCTAGATTAAGACGTTCTACTTGTTCAAACAATGCTAAAATGAAGTTAAATAAATGGTACTAAATGATCTTGAAATTATCGCTATCAGCTCTCTCTAAAAGAGTTGGAAATATTCTGCCTGGAGAGGAGAAGGATCTGGGGAGACCTCATTGTGCTCTTTCTGAACCTGAAGGGAGCCTATAAGAAAGACAAAAAGACACTTTTTACAAGGACATGTATATTTCATGGAGAAGAAGAAGGGGGAATTGGCTTCATACTGAAAGAGGAAAGGTTTAGATTAGATATTAGGAAGAAATTCTTTAGTGTGAGGGTGATGAGACACTGGAACTGGCTGCTCAGAGAAGCTTTGGATGCCTCATCCCTGGCAGTGTTCAAGACCAAGCTGGATGGAGCTCTAAGAAACCTGGTTTAGTGGAAGGTGTCCCTGCCCATGGCAGGGGATTGGAACTAGATGATCCTTAAGGTCCCTTCCAACCCATAAGTCTATGTTCAACAGCTGTGAGAGACTCAGTTTTTCAAAGGTAATACAAGCCATACTGCAATGTCTCCCAATCTCATCCCTGGGCAATGACTACAGCTAAAAAAATATTGGTTTAATATAGTCTCATACTGAAAAATTCAAAGTTGTAAAACTTTGTTAAACTCAAAGCTGAAAAAAAAAAATCAGTTCAGAAAAATTCTCCAGATTGACCTTTCTCCTAACCATGTTTGGAAGAATACAAAATAAATTTCCCCCTCACATTTATATTTGTGAAAAGAAAAATACCACTATAACAGAATATTTAAACTTACATACAAAGCATTTTGACCAATTTATTACTATGTTTTGTAAAGTTATAAAATTTTACCTCTCAGCAAAAATCAAAATCTTACAAAATCAAAAGTACACTCACCTTTTTATGTATCACTCATTGTTAGGAAAAATCTTCCTTTATGTAGTGAGAAGTTAACACTTTTAAACCTGTGAGCTGTGAATCAAGATATCATTGTGAATGTACTAAGGCTGTAAGAACCATATTTGTCAAAATATTTTCGTTCTTAAAGGTTATAGTATATTTCACCCATAACCTTGATAGCTCAACCTAGGACTAGCAGCAAACTCCTAATAATCAGAAGCTTCCATAGTTCTGTTACCACTAGTGCTCAGTGTTTGAAGGAAAAGCTATTATGGCTGAGGTTTTGTTTAAATTCATCTTACCAAGGTGCAGTTTTTTGTTTGCTAGTTTTTATTTTTGTTTTGTTTTGTTTGGTTTTTTTCTTAGTGGGGTGGTGTGCTGGTTGTTTGGATTTTAGCGGTTTTTTTAGCAAATCATTATACATACAGCATGCCTCAATATTAGAAACTCTTATTACAAACTTTTGCACCACAGCCTATGATTCATGAGGTATGGGCAAATGCTAGTACCGTAAAACAGCAATAAATGTTAAGCAGTCAAGCTCTACATCTGTGCAAAGAAAAAGTTCGACATTAAAAATTAGTTTCTCTAGCTGCCAAAAAATGTTTGAAGTGGTCCAGACCTTAGAAAAAAAATAGCGTATTTTTTAAAAAATCTGGATGATGCAAAATATGACTGGTATTTCTTCTATACACTTCTATTACACTTGCTATGACAAATGTTTTCTCTTCTTACTGTTAATTAAATGTAAACCCTAACATTTTTTTGGTTTGTTTTTTTTTTTTTTTTCAGGGGTACTATATGTAGTGAGGCAAAATCAGAGCACAATACTATATTTTCATTTAGTAAAGTTTATTTTTGTAGTTTTATTTTATTTTTTTAATTATTTATTTTATTTTATTATTTATTTTATAAATTTAAAACTTCATGAGAAAATTAAAATATGTGGGTATCACATAACTTCTGTGAATGTGTATGCATACGAATTTCACACACAAAAAGGCTATTCATTTCTATCAACATTATCCTTTCTATCAAGTCTATTTTACAGGCATCCTCCATTACCCTGATAGCAATATCAAAATGTCTATATTATCTGAAGGAAATATTTGGATTTTAGGCCTAGCAATTGCTCAATTATATTAGACAGTTTTAAAATTCCTTATTTGCCACAATTATAACTCTCTATTCTCTCTATTTTTAACTAACTCAGTAAAATCTTTAGAAGCTGTACTAATTAAAATAAAGTATATTGTATTGGATCAACATTTTTGTCTTGAATTGTCATCTAAAAGTTGTCTGTGTTTTCAAATTTACATCACATTGCAAGCTCTATGAAGTATTTTCTATGAAATATGTTAATATAAAAACATAATCACTGCAGTGATTGGTATCATGTTCATAAATGGATCTCCAAGTTTCACATTTCAACCACTTGCATGGAATATGCATTTTTTTCCGTGAAAATGATACTGTTAAAAGGCTGAACTATTGTTTCTGCTACTGTAAAGAACATTTTTCAACCTCTTGTAGTGCCTCTGAAAGATCACGGCTCCATTTACATGAAATTCAATGAGTGCAAGTATAATTCAAATTTCAGAATTTTTAAGGTATTTTGCGTCAGACAAAAACATGGTCCTCTAACAGAATTCAATCATAAATAAAACCATAAAATAAACCATATGCCATTGTGCTCATTTCTTGCATAATATGAAGAATTACTAGGGTACTTGCAAGCTTTAGAGCCAGCAGAAGTGAGTCACCAACTCCTGATGAACTTGGGAATGTGGGCAATAAGACAAAACCTGGAATTGCTCCACTGTGATAAGAAAACAAATACAGGATATAAAGAAAAATATACAAAATAAGGGAACCTACAGGTTTGTGGTTTTTTGCTTTACTGGCAATGAAAAAAAGAAGTTTTCCCACCCTGAGTAATTTTTTAAAAGCCAAGGATTTTCTTTGTGCCATTCTTGTAGTGTGTACATCCACAGGAGTTAACAGCTAGCCAACTCTGTCAAAACCTGCCATTCATGTAACTATCTCCAGAACCACAATCACGACTGTGAGTATGCACCGAATACCCAGCTCACTCCTGAACTCTCAAAAACACTAGAGCAAACCCTATTGGTTACTTTTAAAAATGGCTCAGCTGCAAACCTAGTACCAGTTATGATTCAGCCCTAATTTTGCCTGTCAACAGTCTTGTTCAACTTCCCAGATATCCCAGCTTGTTGCCAAGACCATTTTGTAAACGAAATATCTCTTTGAAAATCACCATATGAATATGTCAACAGGTCATGAAATATTTTCATTACAAACCTCGAAGAAAATCTAAGCTCTAAAGCAGCAGTTAGAAAAATGTCTATTTCATTAGACATGAGTGTGAAATCTTTCTAGAAAACATTTATTTTGGCAACACCCTATTCTGATGGTGGCCCAAAAGTATTCTGACTAGACTATCCTGGTGGGAGGCAGCACCAGCTACAGTGAGGAAACTGTAGCAGATGAGCTAGTGAACAAAAGGATCACCCTGAAGCTTGAATTTGCAGTGTGAAAGCACCTATGCAGCTGCAAGGTCAGAAAGAAATTCACATTACCTCAAAGTAAAAGATTGAAAATTTGTACTTATTTATCCAAGGATGAAAAAGTGCTAGAAAACCAACAGGAGAGAGAATTTTTCCTCATGCTAATAGTAGGAATAGATGCTAGCTCACATACTAGAGACAGGGATCCTTCAACCTCTTCATAATCTTTTAGAAGTTCCATGATCACCTTAGATCCTTCATTTACTTGTAAGACCTAGTTAGCATTCTTTATTTGCACTGTCTACTACAGTGCACAAAAAAATCAGTGATTTTAATGCTGAAGAGAATGTTCAAGGCATAAGCCACAGTCAGTTTACTTGATGCACAAAGGGACTTTTCTGAATAGGAAATGTGTTCGGGGTAGATCATGTATGTTTGCAAGGGTGTAAGGGATGGGATGCATGGGACACTAATTCTATGAAAGAAAGGAAGAAAGGCACTGGAGTCCCACTGCAAACCCTGAAGTCCTTCCATTGGAGATTTTCTCACAGTCATCAACATCTTCCCCTCTTTCAAACTCCAGTCTCAAAATTTCCAGAAATTCAAACTATTCCTATATCTGTGCAGGTTTCCAGAGCCACCTGCAATACAACTCAAGAGGGCTGCATAGAAAAAAAGAGTCTGTGGTGCATGAGTTGTGCAAAAGGAAAGCATCTACAGCAGCTTGTCACAGACGTTCTTCCAAGGAGGACTTAACCACCATGGAACTGAGAACATTTCATCCTAAAACTGAATTTTAAGTTATGCAAATCTAGTCTCCTTGAACTTCCTACAGGACTGTATTTGAAATAGCCTTTTTTTTTTCTTGGACAAATGCAATAAATTCCAAAATCACTATTTATCCAAAGACAAATTCTTTAATAATAAAGCAAAGAGTTCACTGTCAAGACACATGTTCTGCCAGGGATTTTTTGAGCACTCCATCCAAAAAAAGAAATACTTATCTCATTTGTGAATTTCACATGTCAAGCTGATGTCTGTAAAGTTTCCAAAATATTTAAATACACTATGAAATATAACAGTCTGGTGAGTGTTATATGAAAATAAAAATCAATAATAATAATAATAATAATAATAATAAAGTTCTCAGTTTAAATTCTTTATTTTGAAGGTTTTTTACTTACAACTCTTCTTAAGTAGTATTGCAAAACTAGTAAGTCTATACATTCACATAAGAATCTTTAAAAAGCGTGATTTGAAGGGGATTTTTGGATTTTGGGGGAATTCTATTTAAAGGCAAACAGATAAATGCATGACCAAACAAAGCAATCTGGCAAACTGAAATAAAATGACCCTTTCTCTGTAACAAATCACAAAAGGATTAAGTGGTTTTATATTAAAATTGAGACGGAAATGCAAGCTTTCTTTGTTCTTTGCGATGAGTTTGGAGAGTTTCTTGAGCACTCAAATGTGAAATTACGGCACCGCTGGCCAAGGTATATAACCTACCGTAATAAACAACCACGTTGCCAATGGACTGGCAGGTTGCCATTATAACTCTCATCTATAAGAAGGGTTCTGGCATGAAACCTGCAAATGACAGACCAGTCAGACTGATTGCTCCCATCCATGGGAAGACGGCAACCTGTCTGAAAAGGGGAGGGGAG
>VWPU01016408.1:0-171416 GCA_013398955.1 Callaeas wilsoni | reverse complement strand
CTCGCAGTTCCCCACAATGGAACGCGACACATGGACAGGGACACCTTCCGCTATCCCAGGCTGCTCCAAGCCCTGTCGAGCCTGGCCTTGGACACTTCCAGGGATGAGGCAGCCAGAGAAGCTGGGCAACCTGTGCCAGGGCCCCACCACTCTCATATCCAAGAATTTCTTCCCAATATCCAATATAAACCCACTCTCGGTCCTGATGCAGAGTCCCTTTCTGGCTTCCCTGTAGCTCCTTCAGACACTGGAAGGTGCTGTGAGGTCTCCACACAAGCTTCTCATCTCCAGGCTGAACAGCACAAATTTTCTCAGCCTATCTCCATAGAAAAGATGCTCCAGTCTCTTTATCACCTTTGTGGCCCTACAGAATCCTCACAACACAGGACATCGTGAGCACACAGGACATATGGAAGAGCCATTTCTGCCTTGAACAGAGCAACTGGACACGAGATATTTCCTGAGATGTCACCTTCAGAAAAGCAGAAAACAATACAGTGGGCAAGTCAGGATACAACTCCCTGTAAACAATCCCTAGTGAATAATCATTCAGTCAGTGTGCTTTGGAATCACAGATTTCTGTGGAACTGCTTCCCACCTGATCTCCTCAAACAGCCCAGCACAGGAGCACTCTAATCTTTCTTGGGGTCTTCCAAGTAAAGGCCTGTTGCCAGCAATAGCTGATTATTAAACTTTCCTAGCAGGATTTTGAATGACTATGAGAATATACAATTTGAACTAACACAGCAAAAATTAGTTCTTTTTTATCTTTTGGTTGTTCTTTGCTCTCATATGCTTAAATAATTCAAAACATAAGTGCCTCCCCTTGTTTCTGACTGCAAATGACATCTGTTCCTCATGAATTCACTGAACACATGCATGGTATTTGCTGTGCCTGGATCCTTTTCTTTGAAACATGCACTAACTAAAGATGAGCTTTTATTCTGAGACTAAACAGAAGTTTTGTTCACTGAGTGAACAGGTCTGCATTGGGCAAGATTTGAAGTCAGAGTCGCGGCAGAATCTCTGGGGTTTTTAACTGAGAATGTTTATCTGAACAGAACAAGAGGAGTATGAAGATACTTTACTGACTCATCAGAGCCAGTTCATCCAAGAACAAGGTAAAGCTGCTTTCATTCCATGTTTTCCACAGCATTCTTTATACATTACTCCCCTTATCAAGTTTTCCAAGTCAAGGATTCAGAAAGAAAACAAAATATGTAGTCACAAAACACAGCTATTTCCCCCTCCCAAAACTCCACGTGTTTAGAAGTCATGCATGGCTTATCCAGAGCTCAGAGAGGCTGTAATCATGAGAGTGACAAAACTGCAAGGGCCAGGGCAGGAATTTTCTAGCTCTAATATTACATAGTCCAGGGTGGTCTCTTGTTGTCAGCTGAAGGTCTTGGATCCCAGGAATTTAAACCACCTCTGTGGGCAGTGACAGCAGTGCCTGTCACTCAGGAAAAAGTGGCACAACTGTGTCCTTTTTCTCCCAGGATACCCAGAGGAAACTGAGTGTTTTGTCTTGCATTCGTGGGAGATCTGCAGCTCATGGTGCTGCCCAGAGCTCTCTCTCTTCCACAAACTGGTAATATATGGAATTTTAGCTACAGCTGGAAAGCATAGACTCTGCAAGTGCAGGCTTTTTTTTTCTTTTTTTTCCCCTTTTTTATTTTTTTTCCCAGGGAAGAAGAGACAGAAGCGCATCTTACAAAAAACTCTCCACTTCTTCAGAAACCATTTATCCCAATGCCAATTAAATAGATCTCACCGGGTTCCTCTCTTCTCATTCTCACTTTCTCCACGGTGTCCTTCATCTGCAAACAATTTTATATAACTGCCAGTTTTTGTTACCACACTGCTCTGAGTTCATACTGGCACCAGTGTCCATGAACCACCCATTACTATCTCATCTGGGCACACCGGTTTGTTTTTGGAGTCCCACAGGCAAGAAATGCCTAAGAGTTATTAACTACTATTTCCAGAGCAGATGAAAAGTGTAATTTTGTCTGCAGCTACCTGCCAACTCAGAATTGTCAAAATTGCAACCAGCTTCTGATTTTTAAAAGCCCACATTTTAATGATAGTCTCTTGCAATCTCTGTTTTCCTTTACAATTATTTAAAAGCCAATTTTCCACCATTCATTCTTCACTTGGCACTCTGTCTTCTAATGGCTGGCACAGAGAATCATAGTCTTGTCATATAATTTCATTCCATGAGGGCACTCCCAACTTTATGTTTCACAGATTTATCTCTTAATTTTGTTTGCTTTTAAGTTGTTATAGGGAAGAAGGATTGTTGAAAAGAGGCAATATCCTAGAACAATTTTGCAATCCACTCAAGATCTTTATGTTACTGAAATAGCAGCAGAAAATTCCTCTGGGTCAAATTTCAGTGGAATTAACAGCAAATCTGAAAATAAAAGCAGGGCTTCAAGAAACAGCTGAGATGTAAGAACAGAGTTTCTCTGACATTTTGTTATCCAAGTCTGCAACTTTTATAACACAAAAAAACCAATATAGCCTCGTTCTGCCTTCTAAATCAGTCTGGTGGTGTAATGGAGTGCCCAGCCTTACTCGTTTAAAACACATTAATTATATGATATCTAGTGACTAAATGCTGCTTCTTGACTGGCTTATATTTTGTAATATTCATCCAGGATGCCCCAAATGCAACTACTTTTATTTACTTTCTTCCCTGGTACTTCAAAATTGTGGCGAGGGTGTAACTCCATCCTGTCTCTGTCAAGGAAAATGTCATTTACATGACAGTGACATATAGAACCCAGTTTTTATTGATGCCATTGAGCATCTGGCATCTTGGATATATATGGCTTTTGTAATGCTGGAAAATAGGTTTTGGTTGCAGAGTTAATATTATATCTGTTATTGCCCTGGAAGGTGCAATTTGAGCATGCAGTAATAGGAAAACATATTTCCAGGAATTCCTCTTATAGATGTACATGTTCTGCATAGCCTCAGATGACTCTGGGAAAGAGATGAAAAGAAAATAGAGGCATTTTGCATGAGTATCTTCACATCCCTCTGAAATTTCCAAGCATTTTATCCAGATACCTCGAAACCAATAAATATCTACTAGGGAGACAGATGAGGGGAACTTTGCCTTTAGTTTTTTGAGGATCTCACTGATGGTGGGTCCCAAGTTTTCTCCTGGCTCTGAACTTTAAACGGGAGTCTCAGCTCGGAAAGCATCAGGAGCAATATTGCAACAGCACTGCTTCTCCCTGATGTCTGGATGCAGCATCCTTCAGACACTGCCCCCCCTCAGCCTGTCAGTACCTGGCGTTTGGCCCTCGAAACAATAGAGGCTGCTCTTTTGAACAGAAATTTCCATGTCTGGCAGAGGACTGAGACAGGTTCTTTTTTTTGTCTTGTTTTTCGCCGAGATGCGCAAGGAACAGAGTGTGACTCTGGAGCTGTCATTTTGCCTTAAAATGTGTCTCAAGCAGCAGAAAACGTGGAAGCAGCGGCTTCCCATTCATCATTTGCTACCCAGACGGAATCCTTGCTGGCTGCATCATGATCTACAGAGATTCCTACGGAAATGGAAACCTCTGATGACATCAAAATCTCATTGTGGGTGGGAGAGGCACCTGGGCCTTCGCTGGAGTGCTTTGGAAAGGCTTTTAACATGACAAAGCTAGCCAAGCCCCTTTGGTATGTCCGTGTTTCACTAAATCTGTGACCTTTTGAGAAGTACTTGCAAAGCGTTTAACTCAAAGTACCACGGAACAGCAAACTTTCAGACATCTGGGAGGCTGCAGTTCTGCTGCTCCCACTTTCCACTGGGATAACCTAGCCCGGAGACATCTGCCATGAGGACTGATCTGCAAAGAAAGTAAATTTAAGGCTTCTTTCACTACTGAAAAAAAGATACCTAAAGCCTTTCCTATTTCACCATGGTCTGTTTGTGGCGTGTTTGCAGGGAAGCAAGCGCGTCTGCTTTATAAAATGCTAATAGAAGTATTCTCTGGGTAAGGTATCGCCAAAGTCCACACAAAAAAATTGACCCACAGAGATGTCACCAGTCTATGACACAAGTCAGCTACAACTCCTGTAAACTGTGAAACAAAATATTCAAGAGAGCAGCTTTTCCGCGAAAAGACCATTTTAACTTGCCCTTTCAGTAAGCCAAATTGCCTTTAAAGATCAAAGGCACAGAAAGGATTGGCAAGGGACAACTTGTAACTGTTGCAGTCAAAGTGAGGCTTATTATCTTTCACCAGCCCGTCAGCAGCATGGTTCGAATGTCTAACCACGGTTTCCCTGAAGTGTTTGGAAGGCATACGAGTCTCCTGGGGTCGAACATCAGAAGTGGTTCCACACAGAACTCAGGGCAAGGGACAAAAGGCTCAATCTAAAAATGAATTGCCTGCTACCGGGAGGCTCTGCACCTACATGGCTCCTGTTGTGTCCTCATATTTCAGCAAATTCTGCAGTAAGGTATTGTTGGGAGAATATTTTTTCGTGTAGAGAGATAAAGCAATCAGCAAAGAATTATCACGGCTGTGCAGAACTTCTGAAGAACATTTCTTAGAACAATTCACTGTGGTTGTCACTCAAGTGCCCTGTACTTTGACAAGAGATGTCTAAAAACACCTTGTTGAGAAACGATTTGATATCTTTAACTCAACTACGTTGTATACAGCTCAGTGTGCTTATGTTACCTAGACAGGATCAAAGTGATTACAGGACAGAAAAAAGAGACAATATTTCCACTGTTCTTCAATACACCGTTCAGAAGACCTCAAATTAGAAAACTAGAGCTATGAAGTGATTATATTTATCTTTAAACAAAGAAAAGAAAAATAATTTTCTGCAAATAGCAAATATTTTAGGCACAATCAAAGCTATCCTTAAATCCTCTTGAAAACATAGCCACTTTAAAGAAAATTAGCAGACTTTGCTAATTAAGTTTTTGAGAGCCAAATCCCCTAGACAGTCTTTTAAGATACCTCTCATGATGCAGTACATGGTGTCATAAAACTAACCTTATGTTTGGAATTATTTTATCTTAGAGAAAGCTGTAGCCACAAGATAAGAAAAAAACACATTCCTGGAAAAGAACAAAAGAACCTTACATATGTACATGCCCTTTATTTTCTTTCTGGAGGCAGCAGTGGCTGATAGTAATTTTTTTTTCAGGAGTTTTGCAGGGATCTGCAGTTATTATTTTTTGCCACGGCTTTCAGATTACACTGCTTCCATACTTTTCCTACCTGTCAAAGGGTGAGCCTCTTTCATTTGTAACCCTTTGTGTAGCTTATCTCTTGACACTGAACTCACAGAAGTGACTGTTTCTAATTTCCTCTGCAGTATCTCGCCTTTTTTTGCATCTATAAATGGTTCCAGGAGAAAACAGGGTAAATCTGCTCTGCTTTAAGTGAAAATTATCTGTTTATATGAGAAACAAGAAAGATGGAGAGACTATTTACAAGGGCCTGGAGTGACAGGACAAGGGGAAATGGCTTCAAACTGACAAAGTTGAGCCAGAAATGCCACAAAAAACCTCAGGTGGCTGAACCACTGTTGTTGGGCATGAACACTTACGTAGAGCTGTGCCTGCATCTAATCCAGTCCTGACAAAATATTTAGCAATATTCTCCGGACACTTCTGCCTTGACAGCCTAGAAAATCCAAGCCAGAAATACAAAAGATGTAGCTGAAGCACAAACCCCAGCATCAGCCAACAAAACAGGCCTAGTGACAAACTGCAGCCAGAGCTTCTAAGAGGAAAAGTATTCCCCTCTGTGGAAATTTGAAGAGGAATTCCAGGAAAGGGAGAAACTGGTCATAAGAGAAAAGCTGGCCCAGCTGGGCAGCTGTGTGATACACACAGGGGCCTCAGGTCAGGTTAGTGGGGTCGAAATGTAGGAGGAAGCACTAATTCAGTGCTAATTAAGGCTCTCCTGCACTTTGTTACTTCCCATATATGATTATGTGGAGCAAATATACATTGTAATTGTCACTGACCCCTGAGAAAACATAAAACTCTCCCAGTTGTACAGATGAGACTCAGACAAATAAACTCACAGGAGATACAGTTCTGTCACAGTAAAAGCCCCACACTGAAAAGTGACTCTAATTAATCCCTCTGTTTTTAATGTGGGCATCTCTCATAACATTAGGTAAGGAAATCTTCATCTTTCATTGCTGAAATATGAGTATCAGAGAGGAAGGTGTGGACAAGTTTACCTTGGGTTAACCTGCCACTTATTAACCACCATGGGCCATGATCTGATCCTATCTGGAAAAGTCCTGGGCAGCTGATGACCACGCTTGCCACAATCATACTACTGTTGGCAATCAAACCAATTAATTTTAAAAAATTACTCACAAGTGTCTTTATGATTACAGTAATAATACATCTTCCAACTTAGGCTCTGCATTCTGCTAAAAAAATAAATAATACTATGGCTTCCGTCTGGTTTGGCACGGAAACATCTGGCAAATTGATGTTATTTCACAGGCATTACTCCCCCTTGCCCTTATCTATGTCCATTTAATCTACTGCTTTTAAAATTCCATTTGCATTTCTAATAATTTTGATGTTAGTTTGACAGATATGATAGCTTGGTCATTAACTTAAAAATACAACAAGACTTGTTCCAAACCCAGTAGATTCCACTGTTACCATGTGCAAAGCTATCAGTTCGGTTTTGTTCACTTATCTCTGGTAGTGGTTGGAGTAAGACACTGGATACTTAATTAACCAAAATGACTGTGGGAATGCACTTTCTTTTCTTGTAACAAGTAATATTCCAGCCTTTCATAGATGGTGTGCATTTTGTGCAGCTTTGCCCTTTTTGGAAGTAGAAAGGAAGTCACAGGTTTTGAGACACACGCAGAATGGTACCTGAGGTTGATTGCTGAAGATGGGCAAGGCATTTTTACTGAGGTTGTGTTAGGCAAAAGCACTCAGGGCACAGTTCTGACCCAAAGAGAAGCCTTGCTCTGTTTCTGTTAATTATTTTCACAAGCTGTTTCAGTGATCTGCTCCTCTGTGTTAGATGCAGGATGAGGAGACAGAGTGCAGGAGGAGGGGTTGCTTCAAAGTTTTGCCCCTCCAGAGCCCTGCATATCTCCAGCACGGAGAAGAAATGGATTCCAGGTATCATCTTAAACATGAGTCTAGGAAGCACAGAATCATGGAATCACAGAATCATTTGGATTGAAAAAGACCTTAAAGATCTTCCAACACCTCTGACATGGGCCACTTCCCACTGGAGGAGATCCGAGCCCCATCCAGCCCATCCTTGAGCACTTCCAGGGATGGGGAAGCCACGATATTAGGGCAGCCGTTCATGACTTTCGGTGTCACATAACTGGTGTGAGCATTGGCATCCAGAGAGGAGCATCCACGTCCCAGCCCAGCTCAGAGCCCGAAGCAAAGACAGCCCTGCCCTCCCCACTCCCGGGATTTTAGTCCATTCTGTCCCTCTCAATCAGACAACTCAAACCTGTGCTGTGCCTGCCATGTCCCACGCCTGACAATCCCAGCCACCAGGACAACCAGGGATGCAACGGCCCCATTCCCAAAGGAAATCTGATCTCCTTCAGGATAGGAGCCAGAGGAGCCAGGCAGGACTGGCTTCCTGTCCAAATGCCTGTAGCCCAGAGCTGTGAGTGAGTGCTCAAGCTGGAACTAGTTCTTGGTGTGTGTAGTGTAAATCAACAGGGGAAGGTCTACAACAATCTGTAGCACACAATTTATGCTTTCATGGGCTTTTATCTTTCTAGCTCCCTAAGGTGATGAAGTAATTGCAGATAATTATTGCAGAGATTATTATCTAATTCATACTGGGAATCTACCTGACAGATATTATTCATGTAGCCAACGAGCACAGCTAAATTTAATTCCTATCTGTTCTGAGTTCAGTCTTTCAAAATAAAATAGTGATTCCACAATTCTTTGTGCTACAGGCAAGGTACTGAGAAAATTAATGTGGATAAAATGCCTGTGCTTAGCAAAATTATGAATATGCTTTATTTAACTTGGTCTCCAAATTAACATTAAAACTTAATGAAAATATTCACACTGAGGCTTTAGAATTAAGAAAACAAGGATGAAATTATATTTCATTTTTGAGTCCTGAAGGCAGAAATAATATTATATTTATCTATGTCTTTTCTATTTCTGTCCCAGGCATTCAGATAATTTTGGAGACTTTCCTTAAAATCTGTTTTTTTACTTTTTTCTGAGGAAAAAAAATTATTTTGTGAAAGACATTTTTATCTAGAACTTAAACCAAAAATTATGTTACAACAGCTATTTTGACTCTATTTCTGAGATGATTGATTGGTTTGGCTTTTGAACCAATGAATTTACTAAATGTAAACAATAATTTAATCTATTTTAACAGCTTTTGAATTATTTATGTGATAACTATTTTGGATGACTCAGAAATGTTTACTTAGAACTCTTAGGATGTGCTTGGCTTTTCTTTTTCTGATTACAATTGTTTCATTGCAAAATAATTCCTTCCCTTCATGAGTATAAAGGCTACCTCCAAGTTTCCTTTTGCATCTCAACTATGAAATGATGTTGAATTTGAAAGAGCTTTAAGCATCCATCCATCCATCCATCAATAAAACTCACTTATATGACATTTAAGTCATGTTAAACCCTTAGTGGTCCAGTTTTTCACCCTGGTTTGTTGTTTGGGTTTTTTTGGTTTTGTTTTTTTTTTCTTGAAATTTGAATGATATCCTGATTCTAATTATAATTTTTATTTTAATAAGAGAGATTCCTGAAGCAACTGGGAGGCAATTCCCAATGACAATTTTTGCAGCATTGATATGTATTTGGGAATACTGTTGGAAGCATGTTATTACTTACCCATTTTATCAATTAATAAATTAAATATTTAGTAAATAGGTCCATAGGATATGAACTGGCAGAGCCACCTCCGTCTCTGCTTTCTTTGTAGCACAAGTAGCACAATGGTGAACGAGACAACACTTTATATACTGAGCAGAACGTGGTGCTTTGCTGTCCCAGTTTGCAAAACACCAAACAAGACCTTAGTTTGAGTGGATTAAAAAGTCAACACACTCTGCTCAGATGCAGTGGTTCACTAAATCCAAGATTTCCTGGCTCCTCACTCCACTGAGCGCGTCTTTCTGACTCACACAAGAGCCGGAGCCCACCCTCCTTCCCAATCTCATCTCTTCCCCACAGTCAGCAAAATCCTACCCAAATTGTGGCTCACTGGCACCTTGCCAGTTCCTTGGGGAATGTGTCTTGCTTGTGCAAGCTCGCTGTCGTCCAGAAAAAGGAGCTCCAGCCTCAGAGGCTGCACGTTTCTGCAAGAAATGCTCCATTTTGGGCAGATATTTACTGTACCTGTTCCTCTCAATAGCCAAGCATTCTGCAGAAGCACAGGCCTTGCTCCTGCATTGATTTATTTCTCTCTTTTTCCATGCATTTTCTTAGTCAGGGTAAGTACCTCCTCACCTCAGTACTGGAAGGGAGTGGGGTTTCTCTGGCTACGATTTTTGCCCATTTCACATCCAAAGCTCGGTGAGCAAAACCTGCAAACCACGTTGGTTTCTAAGAGTTTCAAGAGAGAATTTCAACTCTTCCCCTCAAGCTCAGGGCTTTGCACGCTCGAGGTTCTGTTCTCTTTCTACCCATGTCCATGCATTGAGGCATTGCCTTTAAAACCTATGCAACCAATAGATAATCTATGTAATATATGTACTGTAAAAACCTCCCATTAATAACATCCTCCATTATGAAGAGAGAGAGTTTTAAAGTGGCTAAAGTGTTTAAAAAATACATTGTCTCTAAGCTGCTTTTATTGGCGCTGGACAAAGCCAGATTTTTGAGTCCTTTAAGGTATAATCCTGTATTTCCTCTACTTTTGAAGAAGCTTCTCTCTCTCCACTGACTGTACCCTCCCTTTCCCTCTTTGCTACTGAAATATTGAAAGGGTTTTTTTCTTTCCATTCTAGAACAGAAATAAACTGTGAATCTTCTAAATGCCTCACATCTGGTTTTTGGAGAAAGACGTGTTCTAGTGACAGGTTATGAGCATGGGAGCTGATCCAAAGGAACAAAGATGTCTCTCTCCTATTCTGCCACTTTACATTTCAAAATTATGCATGATCAGCATCCCAAAATCAGAGTTCAACAGAGAAGAAAGGGAATTCCCAAATCCCGTGTAAAAATAACAGTGTGATGCACCTAAATTGCAACTCTCTGTACCACTAAATGATGAAGATTTGGGGTCAAGGGGAAAGCAAACCTGTATTTTCCAAGGTTCACTTAGACATTTTTAAATGCAAAATGCAGCGACTTTTCATGTTTCACTCACTTCTATCTTTAACCTGACCTGATAATTTTTTCCAAGCAGACTTGCTTCCAAAAGCACCTGAGGTAATCTGGGCAAGCGCAAAAAGCTCCAGTCCCTCAGCACCCATAAATTCAAAGAGCAGATGAAAAGCCTTACACACGATTTCTGCTGAAGAGCTCAGAGATTTCAGAGACTCCCAGCTGGTGGTGACAATACAGCCCAGATTAGTCCAGTGAACATATGACCTACTCATTTCAACAGTGAAGTGGGAAAATGCTAAACTTTTACCAGCTGCAATGGTAATTTGCTGTCTTATTAATTTCTGAGTTCCTAAAGTGCACTGGGTGTGTCCATAGGTACCTAATTTGATAGATCTCTCCCTATAAGTACATATACCCATATACATACAGAAAAAATATACTATGTATATATATACACATAAATGTATTGAATGTTTTAGTCCAAAAAAAGAGAAGTTTTTCTAGTCCTAGTTGACACCACTGATAAAAAACAGTCTAACACAGATTGCATTACACTATATATAGGACAATGTTTTATAACTACTAGCCCTGCTCTGGTTAAAATGTAGAGCCAGAAACAACCACTGGTTTTATTTTACACAGTTTTGCTTTTGATTTTAGGGAACTCTTTGGGACAGGAGTGGTGTCATCTTCTATGTTTGATTTCAGTATAAACATCCCTGAGCACAAGGCCAGATTTTAAACAAATGCAGGGCTTCAGCATTCCATGGACAGCAGGACTTTGTAGCTGAGCTTTGCACACAGCCAGGCAGTGGTACGAAAATTGAGTATTCCCTCTCCTTAGAGGAACTGAAGCCTGGTTTAAAAAGACCAAAGCTTGGTAAATAACCAGGCGAACAGCTCTTCTTTCTTCACGGGCAAGTGAAATCCAACATCATATTCCACATGGAACAGGCAAAGGACAAGCACACAGTTGATTTCCATGGCCTACGCAACAAGTACTAACTCATTAATTACTGCACTTCATCAACTTGCAGCCGCCAAGTGGCACTGACTTTGGGAGGACAGGCTGTAATTTCAATTTAAATAATTGCTGATAGTGTGGAGACTTCTGGTTTTTTTCCCTTTTTCTCTTTTCCAGAAAATGAGCATCACTCTCCACAACTTCATCTGTCAAGGGCTCACACATAAGGAAAGTAAGATGGAAGCAATGTAGAATATAATGCAGCCAGGAGGGGTTCCACATATCTTCCTTCATCAGTTCAAAGCATTTAAAGTGTGTTTTCTCAGATGCTGCGTGGAGATAAATCAGTGTATTGAACTATGATGATAAATTGCTTATTGAGTGGTACTACTTTATTAAATGCAACAATAACACAAACTTGTAAGATATTAATTCATGCAGCAAGGTGCACTAGCAACTCCCCATGCAACTGCATCATAAAGCACAAAATTTGGAAAAAAGCATTTATTTGGGGGTGTTCATGTCCATAGTGCACTCTGTGCCAAAATGCTTGAGTTTCTCTTAAAGCTCTTGAAGCAGGCTGGGCCTTGCTAAGAGGACATTAAAGGGAAGTGCCAGTGATCAGATTTTATCCCTTGTGTTGATGATTTTTTTAATGACTTGAAGATGGAAAGGCACTGAAACCAACATGAATCTTTCACATGATCTACTTTGGAATATATCAAATAAAATTTTCTCGCTTTCAATATATAAATAGTTACACTTTTCTGTTTGACTTATGGACTATACAAAGCACTTAAACCATTTGGCTTTCTAGTTGAGACCTAAATTCCAGTTTTAATCACCCAGAGTTGAAAACATAATGCTTCACACAAACATCTGGTGACAGTGATGGGAAAGAAATGAGGAGGAAGTGAAAAAGCACATGAGACAGAGTTAACGGAAAACCTCCTGAATCACATTTCTTCTAAAATTTAATATTGCGTTGCGCTGAGAGAATCCAAGAGGTATTCTCAAGCAGTAAACAACTGTGATTCCAACGCAGCAAAGATGTCCTGAATTTGCTGGGTGTTTTCACTAGAAAGCCACACTCACAGAGCAGTTTTTAGCATTCTTACAGCCCTGTTGTGAATTTCCTGCCGCACTTCACATGTGAGCATCACATTTACCTTGTTCACTCCAGTGGGAATGTGTGACCTTTTTTCCCAGTAGATCACCTTCAGGAGTCCCCAGTGAATGGAAAACATTGCATTCAGTGGTTTAGGTTTTGTTGATTAGGCAAATCACAGTCTGTCTCTTCCAGTGATACAAAAATTCTAGATATAAGACACATTTACAGCTCTTTTGGCCAGTAGGTGAATTCCTTGCAGTGAGTTTGTTCTTGGGGGTATCAAATTCTCCTTTTTTACTCTAAACTGCCACCAGCACTCTGAAAAACAACAGATGATTACATTTTGGCAGCAAATCAGAGAATAAAGACCAATATGCTCTTTGTAGCCTCCAAGGAGTGTTCATGGGATTGAAACCTGAAACTCTCTGCATTTCAGAATAATGCTGCAGCAAACAAAAAGTATTGCTTTAAAGCAGTGACAAATAGTCAGAGACAAAAATGACTAATGCAATATTAACCTCGAAAAAGTCAGAGTCAACATCAGCAATTTTATTATCAGCAATTTTTATTATTAGCTCTATTTTTAGAAAAACTGGAGGCCCCAAATCAGACTTTACAGTTTTGCTGGTTATTATACAGAGAAGGTTCAGCCTGGTGTAGTGACAGAGGATAGGAAAAGCAGTAGCTTGCCTCTCTTTTATAAATGGGAATTTATCCACAAGGATATCAAGATGTACAACTTTGGTCATGTGGGGCTGTGCCAGAAAACCGATTGCCCGGAGAAATTTTGGATATGCCATCCCCAGAAGTGTCCGAGACCAGGCTGGAGTAAGCTGGGGTAGTGGAAGTTGTCCCTGCCCATGGTAGGGTTGGGACTGGATGAGCATTACAGTCCCTTCCAACTCAAAATCACCATCCACTACTGTAGATAAATTAATATCAATTTATGGCTTGGTATTCACAAAGGACATACTTAGAAAAAGACATTTTTCTCTACAGCATATTTCTTCCCTATAAACAATCAAACTTCTACTGTCTGTTGGGTTTATCTAAAGCTATTTGTAAAATATTTTCCCTCCTACTTATGAAAAAAAAAATGATGCTATTTTTGGCCAGAACTTTTGCTAGTAAGATACATGCTCACATCATCATGAAATATATGACCTGTAAATTATGTGCTAGTGGAGGAAGATGTGCTGAAGCATAAAATTTAACTCTAGAGTGTTGCAAGAAATAATCAGATCATGATAGTATTTTAAATTAAAAGAGTTTAAGATCACTGACTAGGCTTTTGCTGTTACATTAACATTAGGGCCACATTCCCTTTTTAATCCTTTGTTTAAGTCCCTGCTTTGTCAAGTGGAAATCACAGAAAAAAATATTAGTATCAGGAAATGTTTGTTTATAAGATATTGGCGGCATTTCTGTTGCTAATCATTATGATTTGACTGATAAAGTGTATTCCTAAACCGGTACAGCAGTACCCTGCTGTCAACTAAAACACACACCAGGGGAAGCAGAATATCAACCGAAAAAGGGAAAGGAAACACCCCAAACGCAGCCTTTTCTCTCTCTCTAGGACACTGTTACCCATTTTCAGAACCACTGCGCATCACCCGAAACACACATTTTGTTATGCTGACTTACACTGCCTGTCATTCTTTCTAGACTGTTCATGCAAAGCTGCCAGAAATTTAACAAAACATGTATTCATTTGAACTCTGTGTTCCTCCAGCCTTTGTTGGACAAAAAACCACAGCCAATACTACATGTTCCAGCTGCAGGGATTTTTATTCCCCAAATATAAGGGAGGATGACTAAAGGGTTAGCACAGACTGAGCAAAGGGAATTGGAGATTCTCCACGTTTGATAAAACAAGACAGCACTGATAATTTATGGTAGCTCTGAATTGTAAGCACAACACATTGAAAGGTGAGGCTGTCCAAAAGTACCAGCCACTTCCCACATCCTCTCCCCTCCTTCTTATTTCCAACAGATTCAGGCCATTCTGTGCATCCTGGTTCCCTTCACTTGCTGGGCCTCAGATCACAATGGCCGTTCAGCACATCCTGAATATTATTCAATAATATTAATCATTAGTTCATGAGTCCATCAGTACAAAATATGTGCTTAAACATTTGGTTAAGTCTCATTTATTAATGAGATAAAGGCAGACTTGGGAATATACTGCTTTCTGCAGTAAAGGCCTGAGACTGTCAACCTCAGGGAGCTGAAGAGTTTTCCTTCTTCCATTCAAGTTAAATGACGGAGAAGAAAAAGGAATTCAGAGACAATGGTAATCAGAGAAAAAGGACTTCAAGGTATGGCACAGGAACTCTCTGAAAGATTTGGTTTAGTTGGCAAGCAGTGAAATTAATGTGATGCACAGGGTGTCACTGCACCATAGTGGTGTCTGCAGAAAAGTATTGAAGACCTGTGAAGTTCCAGTAGCTAATTAGGGCTTTTTACATTTTTTACGTTATGCATTTTGCTTCTTCGCAATAACATCTGCACGAGGTTTTTCTTGCACCTCCAGTTTATTGCACATCATTACTTTTAACACACTTACTCCTTGGAGAGCTCTGGGACTTCGTGGGCAGTGCAGCTACTCCTCCCTGCCTGGAACACTCTCTCTGGCAGAGTGGCTGGCAATTAATCTCTCCTTAAATGAGAAAGATGACAAATGCAAGGAGAGCCACAAGAGCAAGAGGGAGATGCGTGTTTTAAATGTGCACTAAAAAAGCTGGGATAGCTGTAGGTGATTCTTGTACCTCCTAAGCTAATGGATAAGCAGCTGACTGGAAAGAACTGAGCATAATGAGCGGAACAAACGACCACAGTTTCCAAATCTCCTCCTGCTGCCGGGCTGCCAGCAGTAGCACTGCTTTCTTCAATTCAGAAAGACCAGGGAGCTGCACTTTGCCTCCCACCTGTGTCCTCCTGTTCCTCCAGGAACAGCACCAAGGAGACATTCAAAAGCCAGGATGGAGATTCCGTGGGTTTGGTGACTCACAACAATCACTGAATTATCATTGTGGACTCCATGCAAGCATTTAGCACAGGGACAATGTCAGATAGGGTTTCAAGCACATTTAAGTGTCACTCAGGCTCTCTGTGCCCTTCCTGTTAAAAATGGGATAAGCTGGCCACTGCTAAGTTGTGAATTTAACTGCTCTCAGTCGAAAATGAGCCACCTTTTCCATACCTTACTTTCCTCTTGTCTTGTGATATAGCAAACTTTACAGCTGAGCCATGACAGGCAGGAAGAAGAAGAAGTTCTCCAAGTTATGCTCCAGGGATAATTGCTTAAAGTTTATCCTTCCCAGCCTGATCCAGACTATCCTGACACAAGAGCTTTCACCCCAAAGACACCTGGTTGCAACGTGAGAACATATTCAGCAATTTAGGGTAAAACGGAGAGAAAAAGAGTTCTCCAGAGCCTGAGAAGAAAATCCTACTTGCACACTGCAAACCAGTGAAGCTCCAAAGATAGGCAAAGATTTTATTCAGCAATTTAGGGTAAAACAGAGAGAAAAAGGTTCTCCAGAGCCTGAGAAGACCAGCGAAGCTCCAAAGATAGGAAAAGATTTTAATGAACTTTGAACATCTGACTCCTTCCAGCATTATGGAAAAAAAGTTGTCTTTCCCTCTACAGTCCCTATCACAGCCAAGTCTATCCAGCACTGGAAAAAATCTGTAGAATGGTACAAAATGAAAGCAATTATATTTCCAGTTGTCACAATATTTTCTCAAAAGTTTTCTCCCTGACAAGTGAAAGAGATTTCTTTCACACAGGAACTGCTTCCAAAAAGGACAAGAAGCCAATGCTATTAATTCAAATCATAGTAGAGGTAAATTTAATGTTAAAAGTAGTTCCCACACTCTAAAAGTGGTCAGGTTTTATGAGTGGTTTGTTTGCTTTTGTTTTGGTTTGGTTTTTTAAGTTAATTATAACATGGTATAGATTACTATGTCCCAAATAATGATTGGAACATCACCTCCTTGGAGTAACAGCTGTGTGTTGCCTAACACTGCACTGATCACAAGGCACTGACCTGGGCCTGGTCACACCATTTTCAGTAACTCCAACTTCTCAGCAATCGTAGGGAAACATTTTCTGACTCAGATAATTCTGATTTTTATCATAATGCAAGACATAAAAAATGAAACCCCTACAAGCCAAGAGCCCAGAAGGACTCTCCAAAGCAGGGGAGGATGTGCAGTAAATGGATACTGCTTTAAAGAACTGAGGGTAAATTGCTGGGAGTGTTGTTCTCTGCAGGAAACCCTACAAGTTTCCTCACTGCTGGTGATGCAGCAGAGACCTGGGGCCATTTGTCACCGTCCCCTTCACCCACACCTGCTGATCCACTGCCTTCCACAGCCAGGAACCCAGGCTGCTTCCCACAGGTGCCTCGTGCACCAGCACAGCTCTGGATGGATGTTCCAGTCACACAGTCCCGTGGGGACAGCCACACTGCAGACTGGTCACAAGCCACACAGAAACCACAGGCTGCCCCGGTTTAAAGAAACGGCAGCAAACTACATTTAAACACTTGCAGGGAATGTGATTCCTTCAGGGAACTGCTTGAAAGGATGGCAGTGGGTAATGAGAGCACAACGAGAACCACGTATTTCACACTTCCTACGTGCCTCTAGGTGGAAGACCTCTGAGCACACAGTTTAAACGTGTCACAACAGTACCAATAAAAATAAGGACAATGGAAAACAGTACATATTTTTATAAAAGTACAGTTTCTTTCTGGTTGTTTTCATGTAGTGTGTTTCACATATGCCCTGGCCAGGGTAGTATTTAATAAATGAGACAAAAATTATGATACACAGTAACTCCATCACTTTCCTGGGCAGCCTGTAAGAATTTGGATGTTGTTAACACCAAACAAGAACTGAACAAACAGTAGAGAATGACAACTCATTAGTCCAAGCAACAGGATTAATTTATTATTGTCCCCTGAGCTGTTAACAGCTGAAGAAAGCTAAATAAGGATGAACAGGAATAACATGCTGTGCAATACAGCAGTAACTACTTCAGCCTGTTCCAGTCAATCAGAATGTTAAACTATGTTTTATGCTTCCCTAAGCTGCCAAATCTTTTTTATCCCTGAGTACAAAGGCATATTGAATTTCCAGTATACACCTGCAGAAGTCTAGAAACCCACAAGTCTATCCAAGATTTCATCTCTACCAAAAAAATGCATCAATCTTTATAAACAGATTGAAAAACAAAACAAAACAAAAAAAGGAGGGCACTCCCCTGATGTGCAGTCTCGAATATATTGAAACAACAGCCAGGAAAATGAGTGTAACACCTTGTTTTGCAGGTTTGTCTTCCAGGTACTTTTGTGTCCTAACTTGTTTTTTGCTTTCTGCAAATAAGTGAATCAATTACTGCCAGTGACCATAGCTTGACATGCAGAAAATGTAATCTTTTCACCCCTAGGATTTAATCCTAATGATGAACATAACGTATTTGAATCTCTGTATGTTTTTTAACACATGGAATTTCCCTGGAATAACATAGAAAACTAGAAGAAATATGTACCATTGCATATATCAAGCATACATCAACAATAAATGCAGCTTTCAGTGAAGAAATACAGACATTTAAATAGACAATAACTAGTAGTATTGTATGATTTTTCAGTGAGGTAAATAAATACCAGCATCAAAAAACCAGCAAAACAAACAGAAAGGCAGAGAATCAACCTGGAATAGGAGAGGGCATAAATGTAAATAGTTCTCCCCTAACTTCAGATGAATTGTGTCCATGCAATTGTGTCCAGAAGTCACACAAATCTGCTGTTATGACTTTTCTAAATATTTTTTATTTTCAAGAAAAACTGAGAAAGCAGCTCGCAAATATGTCTTAAGTCCTTAAAAAGTGTTTAAAATTGAGAGAACTCAGTGGAGAAAAGGGAAAGACAAGTGATAAGCGAGACAGTTGAATATTCTCAAGGCTTTCTGCCAGCAAAGCATTTTGTGCTTTAGTTGGTGGAAAAGCCAGGGAGACCTGGTGGGTGTTGCCTGGTCGGTGGCTGTTATTGTGGAGCTTGCCCAGGGAGCTGTGGCTGTCACTGTGGAATTCCAGCTTAGCTGGGATTTGCTGCTTGCTCTGGATGCTCCCGTTGGTTTAAAGTGCCTCTTGCTTGGCCCCTCCGCATGTCCCCCTCTGGAGGGGTCCGTCACACCTCGTGTTGCACTCCAGATGTTGGGCAGCCATCCAGGCTCCTTTGCAGCAGGAGAACGGGAGCAGCATCTCCAGAGGTGACTCATCTCCCACAGCAGATATTTATCTTCTGATGGGATGGGCTGACCTGTCCTTGGCGCATAATTCTCTCTCGGATGCTGAAGGAGCTGGAGAATCTCCGTGCCCAGGAAAGGCTGAGGGGGCTGGGGCTGCTCAGCCTTGAGAGGAGCCCCAGCCGAGAGGGGCCCTCAGCCCTGGGTGTCTCTGGGTGTCCCCTGAGTGTCCCCTGGGTGTCCCTGGGTGTCGCTGGGGGTCCCTGGGTGCAGGGAGGGGCAGAGCAGGGCCCAGCTCTGCTATGGGAACCCAGCAATGGCACCAGAGGAATGGACAGGGATGCGCTCAGGAAGTTCCAGCTGACCATGACCACGAACTTCTGCCCTGGGCAGTGCCTGCGCCCTGAACAGAGACCAGAGAGGCTGTGGAGTCTCCTCAGTGGGGATATTCCAGAACATCTGGACACACTCCTGTGCCCTGAGCCTAAGCAGATGTCCCACTGAGGTCCCCTCCACCCTGACCCATTCTGGAATTCTATGATTAGTGAATTTCTTTCCCTTCATTAAGTTGATATTGATGGGTAATATTTTACAGAAATAATTTTGTTGTTTTGTGGTTTTTTTGTAGCTTTGCACAAAGACCACTGCAATCAGGGCTGTTGGAAAAGGTTACCCTCTAAGACACATTTCAGAGGTGGTATTAACATCTGAGTTCTTCATTGCATTAGAGAGAGCTCCTTTGGCTTCCCACATTTCTCGTCTAGATGTCTAATCTAAGGTGCCTTTTAAATAGAAAATGGAAACTTTCGCTCTTCTTCAAGCTCTCAATGCTTTCAAAAGTCGACCACCTGCTGTGGGGCATTCGCTTTGATTTAGTAGCTTAAATTTACTCCACCTTATTTTTCTTTTTTTAAAATAAAGCAATAAAGCCCAAAAATTCATGCAAGTTGTCTAGAAACCCCCTAGGGAAGATATTTCTGAAACTCTTCCTTTCCTTGTCTTGCATTTTTCTTGATTCCCATGAAGGGAATTATATAATTGTTTACATTACCATCATTGTGGTGAAGCCACTGTGATGGTCATCAGAAAAACAGATCGTTTTTGACATAAATGATATAAAACCAAAATAATTTTTTAAAAAATATCTAAAATGTATGGCACTGCATCTATAAATGCAAATTTTACTATTTCCAGAACTGTTGCCATATCACAAACCAACCAAACACCCCATGTTTTTTTCCATTTTAATGAAAAATGATTTTGTGATTTGTGGGTTCTGTCAATTCTCTTCTGTCAAGGAGCAGAGTTATTCTGTTCCTTCTTTCATCCTCCTGGTTGCTGTATAACCTCTGCCCTCACATATTTCACCTTCTCTTTCTCTTCACTGACAAGTCCAAAGAATTTTTAAGGTCTACTAGACATGAACTTCACAGGTTCAAAGAATTTTTACTTCTAACACCGTACCACAATGAAAATCTGCATGACTATTTTCTGATTAAAACATGATAAAGAATTCAATTAACTCTTAACAAAGATGAACAGAACATAAAAATCAAAGGTAAATTTAGGTGTGCCAAAAGAATGAAAGGAACAAATAATGAAGTTACAGAATAATTTTCCTTCATACCAGGAACTTCTAGCCATTATTTCAAACTTCTCTGCTGTTTGAAGAAGTCACTTGCTAATACAAATATGTCCTTGTATGGCTGAATCCTTTTTATGACCTTTGCTATGATTTCAGACTTCATTCTGTTTGCCTTCCAAAAAAAAGAAAGCATGTTTTCAGAGGAAGCATAATTACTAATAGAAATAGGTTTCCATGTTTTTCTGGGAAATAGTTGTCTTTCCTTCACAATATGATTTTATTTTTCTTTCCCTTTCTCAAAATCCTTGAAGACATAAAGTGCTTATGACCCGTTTTACAGCTAAAGCATTTTTCCTTGCTCTGTTAGTAAGCTAAATGACATTAGGCCATGAGCTATAGGTAAATTACATGGGAATTGAACTGGAAGAGCTGTTTTTCCTACAGTCTGAAAGGGATTCTGTGTCTGGTGCATGCACTTAAACCTATGTGGGATGGGATCTTTCTTCTCGGAACTTCCAAACCAGCAGCTTATTTTGAGAGCGATCACTCAGCAATGCAGCTACAGGACGGAATGAAAAACCCAGTCCCTCTCATTTCTGAAGAGCAACAGGTCTGTTTAGACTGAAAATGCCAATTAGCAAGAAAATGCCCTGATGATGCAGGAAGGATTGAAAGCAGAGCAGTCCTAGTGAGACATCCGTATAAACACACACATAAAAAGATGAGAGAATACTTATGACTGGTTTATAATTTGATTTTTAAATTCCAACACCACTAGAACACCTTGGAAAAGAAGCCCTGAGGATAAAAAATGCAGTGGAACCCACGAAAAACTTGAAGCAGAGCCAGATGCTGTTAGAGAGCTGGGGATTTTACCTCCCTTATCTCGAGATGCAAGGCTGCATTGTACAGTGCTAACACATGCAAGCAAAGCTTAGAAGAGTGAAAAAGCTCACACCTCCAGCCCTGGAGTTGGGCTGGGTGCCACAGATCTATTAATAGAGCTCTCAAAGCCCAGGAAGGGTCTCTGCACTGTCTAAGGCGCTGCTCTCAGAGCTGACAAGGTCAGCTAAAATTCCCGTGTGAATTCAGTGACTGCAACCGCAAGGGCCAAATTCCTCCAGGCACATCTGAGGTACCCTGGCATGAGAAAGTGATAAAAGAGCCACAAAACCCATCTTATCTCCTTCAAACCTGAAAACAACCTTTGAAAGCTTTTTTTTTTTTCCACGTTGTTGTGTTCCCTTTCATTTGACCCTCAGCCAAATCACTCCATAATCTCCACAGCTCCTATGAGGGGTAAGTGGATTTACGTCACTGCTTTCCCCAGAGGAAACCAGATCCCAGCAGGTTGCTCACACGCTTTCTAGAGCTGATGATCAGGTCACACACACACAAAAAAACCCTTCAGATTTTATTCAAATTTCCCCCCTTCCTCCTTTAAAGTCTCTTCTGCGTTTACAGTGTTTTCTTTCAATAATAATGAACATCTGTGACAGTGGAGGAGCCAAAATAAACCCAGTGAAGGAAATTCTATGTGGTTATGCTAAACAAGTTTTATTCACAGGTTTGAGTTTCGTACTAAAAGGGGTACAATGGCTTCCCACCCTGGCTTTATGTGTTATTATACACATTACTGAAAGTAATGTATACAATACCAGAGGATTGCCATGTTCTTAAGATGATTTTTCAGTCGTATTCTCCTGGAATAAAAAGCAGTTGTGCAGCTTTCAAGTCATAACAAGGGGCTCAATGGTTATTGTGTGAAATGGTTTCTTTTATCACCGTGCTGAAAACCAGCCCGTGCTGGGAGGGAACCCACTCTAAGTAATTCAGGCATCAACCATTAACTAGGGCAAGTGTTGACCTGGCCTCAGACAAAATCCTTATTGTTCCCTTTGTTGTTCCACTCGCTCTCCCTCCCTATGTTTAGTTAGGATATGCAAATTGTACATGAAAAGAAAAATCCCAGGTAATTCACGCCTTTTCCAGCTTCAACAGCTGGAGCTGGCAACAAGTGCTCAGGGAGTGATGTTGTGCTTAAGCCTTTTTTATCTTGCTGCTTTTGCAATGCAATATGGATTTAAGAAGGGATCAGTTGTTCATACACCTCTGTAATTTCTTCAGAAGTATTAATATGCTTTCTTTTTTAATGCTTTTAAATGCTTCAGTTCTTTTTGCCCATGACAATCACTTTAGATTTTAAATACAACCCCAAAAACTTATTTTTCATGTACTCTATTGCAATACCCAAGCAGAAGAGTCCCAGGCATTTCTGTGGACATTTTAAGAAGAGTCAGTGCAGTCTCTAAACAAACCATTTATTATTATTCCTATTTATTGCCAATAAACTGACTTGAGGCCATCTTATTATAACACAAAAATAGCAAACCAAACAAAAATACAAAGGAGACAAGGTGTCTCCTACAGTATCACCTTTCTAATTGCTTTTCAGAAATGCTTCACCATGAAAATCTCATAAATGCTTAGAAACCTCTGTCTCTCATAAATGTAACCCTTCTACGCACAGTCTCACCAGCACAGAGCTCTTCCATCTTGCTCTGCCCTCAGTCTTTACCGATATTTTGCTCACCAAGGAAGTCTGTTAACAAATGTGATTCAAACAAGAAGTTTTCTTGTGTGCTTTTCCTCCTTAAAGAGCTCTTATTTTTATGGTAGGATTCAGTGTGTCCACGGAGACCTCTTGCCTCCGATGTGAGGTCTTTAGGAGCTGGTAGTGAGACACCAACCAGAGCAAAGCAGAGGAGTCCATTCCTAAAAAACAATGTGGGGTTTTATCTAACTGATGCCCATCCACAAAAAGCAAGAGCTGTTTTCTAAGGAGCTCAGAGGAAAAGACAGAAAAGTCTTTTTTATTTTTAAGTGCTATGGGAAGTGTCGCTTCAACTTGCTCTCAAATTCTGTGGGAGCACTGGAACAAAATAATTGTTTTGAAATATATATACTAGTGAGTTTATGTGCTAATCTACACTAACATTAAGAGATTGCTCCAAGCTTAAGGGAGGATATAGGAAAAGACAGCTTCTGCCCTCAAGAGCCTAAAATACATATTGAAGAGACAGACATTAAGAAACTTGAATTTATGGATAATAATCTAGAACAAGCATTCCAAATTACTCAACTTCCAACAGTTACCCTGCCATGAATATTCCTGGGGTGCTTTGATTTACACAAATGAATAAATGGTGGTGTTTTGTGGTTTTGGTTTTTTTTTTTTTTTGGGGTTTTTTTTTTTTTGGTTTTTTTTTTTTTTTTTTTTTTATTATTTNGTTAAAAAAATATTCTCCTATTTGGGAAGAACTGATAAAACTCCCCTGGCACAAAGCCAGCAGTGATTGCTAACTAAAGTTAATAAAAATGTGATTACACAAGATGGAAACAAAGCTGAGTCCTCTGACTCTGTTTCAGCACTGGTTGGTTTTCAAATGAACAAATTAAAAGGTATCATTCTGCTCTGTGCTCACAGGAAGATTCATGTGGATTATGCAGAAATTTATGATTAGCCATAAAATCCACATGTTCCAAAATATCAGCCTATGTGCCCTAAATAGAAGGAGACAACATCTTTCTTTGAAGAAAGGAGAAAATGAGGACTTTATGCATGTTTAAAGCCTCTTGAGATGAATGCTGAGATAAGGAAGAGAAAAAAAGCATCTTTTCCACTGCCAGAGCTGGCTACTGATGAATGATTAGGTGCAAAGAAGAGCTGCATCATTATCCATAACAAACAAAGCCCTGCTTTTTAAAATTGTCTTTCAGATCACATCCACAAAAGTAAAAATCTTTGTAATATGAGAGACAGAGTGTCATATCTGCAATGTAATTTGACCAAATGAATTCCAGGGATCTGCGATGAAACAACAGAAATAAATGTACCATTCCCATCTTAAACTTTACATTTGATGTATGAAGTGATTGATTAAACTTAAACAGTAAATTTTTATGGTTAGCTCGTTGATCATTAAAATAAAACCTAATTAAAACCAGACAGACTTCTCATTTAATACCTACCCAGAAAAGGATTTAACATTAGGAAGATACTACACACGTTGCTTATCAAGGCTTTTGTCCTAAACCCCAATCCAGTAAAAACAAACAAAACCATTTGATATTCATCTCAATTTTGCCTAGCTAGAGTCTAATGGCAAATGAAATTATCTCCTACAGGGATGTATAGAAGTTCCACATATTTGACATTTGGCTTCCTTGAATGTCATGTTTTCTAGGCCTCCAGGATTGAAATAAACAGATTTAACCTTTTCTGCACAAGAGATAACAACTATATTACCCTGTGGGGGCTCCAGCAAATTTCAGGGAAAGGGAGCGAGTTTCCCAACATATCCATGAGGTTCTCACAGTGTTCCAGCAGGATGTACAGGCTGTAAATGCTAATATTTCATAGTGGAACAGGAGATGATGCAATTTCAGGGGACTGGAAATTAAATTGGTTTCATGAAATATACTAAACGCCACCTAGGGTGCATCCCTGGGGTTCATGGAATTCTGTGGTTTTCCCTGCAGTTTGCTTTTCAATAAGGTTAAATTAGAACCATGGCTCCTCTAAGGAAATTTGGCATTACGAGATATATAATCAAATTTATATTATGTTCTTTAAACTCTCTACAGAGGGTAGACTTTTAATTTTTGATAATGGGCTCTGTGTTCATTAGCATAGACTGGGTATTTTTCTTGGGCCTGTCTCTGAAGTTCTTCATGAGTGTGGAGATTTATTAGAAAAATAGAGAAATGTTTGAATAATGGTTCTTCAAATACGCTGAAATCATTGCATGGCCCCACACACTCACCCAAGACCAGGACGACCCTGTGGTTACAGGATTCATTTAGGGACCTTGGAATTTTTCTATGAACTTCTTGTGCAGATGGGAAGAAACCACTGATGCTCTGGGCTCTCATTCCCATCAGGAGTAATACTTCCTTCTCCCACCTGTTCCATTTTGATTATTCACATGCTTCCTAAGAATTATAGCCTAAAAATATTTGGATTCCTTGGTAGCCAGTGTTGTTTAGACCTACAGAAATATCCCTATGCTGGACTGGCAAAGGCAAAGAAAGAGGAATTTTCAGGGGGATTTTCAGGGGGCAGAACTAACACAGACAGGAACCAATCTTCAGGTCAAATCTTCAGTTTTGCAGTACAAAGCTGGCAATATAAATAATTTCTTGGATGAATGATAGTGGCATTTCAGCAGCAGCCCAGGAGCAGCAATCCACTCCTGGGGTTTAGAGCCACAGAAAGACAGAACAGATCTGAACTAGCACTAAATGACAGGATAGGCTCTAAAAGATTGGTTTTCATTTTCATATGCTGTTGAGTTCCCTGCTGCTGAATGGCAATAACAGTTGAAGTGATGAAATATTACGGGAAAAGCCACTCTTTCAGTATGTCTGGCCTGACCAAAACCCAAAAGGACCAAAAGAGTCAATATTTCTTTCTTTTCCAGAGTAATGACTCTGCAAATCCAACACATGAGATGTGTGTAAGCGTCAGGGTCCAAGTTCTGAGAAGTGCTAAGCACACACAAATCTCCCCCAAGCTAATGGGAATTACAGGTGTTCCCAGCAATGGCAGCACCGAGGGTATCAGCACAAGGAGAGATTGTAGGACTCAGGACTTTGTCCAAGTCAGACTGAATCTGTAAATTCTTCACAACAATGTTGTTGCTAAGTTAACTCAAACTTTTCCTGTGCTTTTGTCCTCCTCCGTTAGGAACTTCTGGTCCCTAGCAACACAACTGGTGATTCAGGGAGCAAATTATCCCCTTTTCCACATTTCAGTGCTCTGGAAAGCACTGCAAGCTCAGCACTGAGCTTTGCCACGACACCTCCTAAAGCCTGTGGAAACACTGCCACTGACTTCCAGAGGGTCAGATTAAGTCATTGGGCTGGCAGATTTTTATGGTCCAGATCCTGAGCTGCTGAAAATTCACATGCCCTGTACGTCCACAAGCTCAGCAGAATCTGACAGCCACGAGCACCATTTTCATTGCCTCCACACACTACAGGTTAAGAATAATCCCTTGGCTGCTAATCATAAATGATTTTCAGAAAAAGTACCTTTTCCTTGAGCTTCCATATCTCTGTGAGCAATAAAGAGCTCTGCTTTCCCTCTTCACTATTTTTCACCCCTAAGAGCTACACAGATCTGTAAGACTTCGACCACTGCAGGTATTTTTTTTCCCTTAATTCAAAAGAAGGGTTTCATTGGTAGTTCATGGAGACTCTTCTGCTTCAGATAGAAAAACACCAAAGTGAAATGTGCACTCTTACAGCCAGTGTGAATTTACCAAATTATTCCATGATGGTGCAATAGAACTGGAAGTTACTTATACTCACTGAGACAACCAGACAACAACTCGATGATGAGTGGCAAACCTCTCCTAAACAACTGATAGTGTATTCTCTGTCCACAATATTTTGGCTTTTTCTTTGTGATGACTGAACCTCAAAAAAATTCATCGGTATAGATTGGATTGTGCAAGCATCCATAACCTGAAGGATGTGGTTTTGTGTGTTTTATTTGATTGTTTTTACTGCATGGCTGAATAGTCTTGGTGAAGGATTTGGCCTAGGAGGAAAGTAGTGTTTTTTATAATTTCCCACTGTTTGCTCATTTCTAACATGTTAGCACAAGAAGGACAGCAGTACTGCAAGAAATATAATCTTGGCAGCATTTTCAGCACATCCCAACTCATTAGGATTTTCTCAAACATGGCAAATGCTTATACTGAATAAAAATTAATGGTGCATAATATTCAAATAATCTGATCATGCTATGTTGACTTGAAGTTTGCATTTCCACTTTTGCATTTGTTGTGGTTCAGGCTTTTATCACAAAAGGCCTGAGATTTCTCTGTGCTTTGTAAAACACTGTGTCCAGTGATAAACAGGATACCTTCCTTTTGCTGTTCTTAGGAGCACTGCTTTCTACTGTGGCAGATTCAGAACGGTATACGTAAATAAAATAAATATATTTAAATATAAATTAGTGATGCAGAATGTGGAGAAGAACGCAGACCTTAAAGTAAAGCAGTGAAAAGGAACGTGCACAAATTAAATTTCATAATCTTTAGAAAATATTCTGAAGAGCAGCTACTGGGTTTTTTTTTCATGTTTATGAAGGAAACTTTTAATTCAAATTTTTTAACTCTAATGGGATAAGAAGACAATTAAAACGAGGGTCTTCCTAAGTGTACCAAGCTCTTTAAATTAGCCAGGGTAAGTGAAAATGTACATATTAAAATGTATACTATAGTTTTAGAGCTGTTAAATTCAAGTATCCACAAAAACAAAAGGAGAGTTCGTGTATCACTTCAGTTTTAAGGACTTTAATAGAACTTCGGAACATAACTGAAAAAAATTGGCAATCTGGGGCAAAAATCCCATTCGTCACAAGGAGGTTTAAAACAGATCTGACAATCAAAATTATACTGGTCATTCAAATGTCAAAATTGATGCTGGTACATAAGCCAAGCTTAGAAATCAAGATTAGAAGCTTTTTCATGTTAATGTGAGGACAGACTGGGTAACCAGAGCAGATTTAGAAAGCCCAGCTGGAGCAACAGGCTCTTAAACACAATAGTATTAAAATAAAACAAAACAAATAGAAACTATGGCAAGGTAAAGTTACTCCTTTTGCTGAGAAAGGAAGTATGCATACATGAATGTTATATAAAAATTAAATAAGTTTTCTTTGATCTGTTAACAAGAAAACTAAACAAGCTGGTGGATATTCTCCAAATAACTTCTCATTATTAGAATTTTTTTTGATGACTGAATTCCTTCCCAAAAAGAACAAAGATGGGTCCTCTGGGAGAAGAGACCTGAAAGCCAGAAATAATCACTGTCTACGCATCCTATTGTTAGATGATGTCCAAGGTTAAGAGTTTTGTAGGACTCAAGACAAAGACCATTTCCCTCAAATGACTTCACATGAACAGCAGCAGGACTGTGATTTAAGCAGGTAAATGCTGTCCTCTTTGAATTCGGGAATTTTAATTGACTTTTCTATACTTCTGGACTACTGTTCTTCATTCTTCATTTAAAAATCCAGGTTTTAAGAAACCAGATTAAGCCCTTGTGTTGTACCATCATCAGCCAGAAATGTGTGCAATTCACTGATCTCAACATATTTTAGAGCTCAGAGCTCTAAGAAAGGACTTCAACAATAAACAGAAAAGAAAGGTAGTGTCTGCAGATCACAGAATCTTAACTGTAAATGGTGGGTTCCACATATTTATTTCCCTCTCCTCATCTCAGTCTCCACCAAGAGGACAGGTGAGTTCCATAGACAGGAGCTGCACGGACCAGAAAATGGCAAGGGCAGTGGCCACCTTCTCCTGGAACTTCAAATTAGCTGACCAGCTTTGATACTTCAGAGTTCACCTGAGGAACTCTCAGTCTTGGTGGGCTGATCATTCGGTGCTTGTTCAGCATGTGTCCGACTGAGGCCCTTGGCAGTGAAAAATATTCCAAAACGCTTTTAGTAGATGGATGCTATCATTTACAGTCTGGAGTGCCAAACAATATATTTAAAAAGACCTTGTGTGCAACTAATTATCCGTCAGGAATGTGAGGTTGGGGGAAAAGGTGTTGGAATGCAATAATGAGTACAGAAAGGCAGCATTTAGTTTGACAGAAAAATGAACACACTAAAGGTTCAGTTCTGTGAGTGTGGTTCTAGGTGTCTTAAACTCACCACTAATTTAAAAAAATGCTGTATATAATTCCATTTGGAAATTCTGTTATTACAAACAGGGAAAAAAATCATTTATGTAATATGTTCGACACAAAAAGAGTAAAACTAAAATCACAGATGTGTATAAAAAGGATGCTTCCATTACCTGTGTCTTCTTTCATATATTTCCTATCTGCTGCCAGTTTTAGATGTGCATTGACAATTGTAGAAACCTTATTTGATGAAAAGGTGATGAAACTGGGAAGGAAACTGTCACAATCAAAACAATCATTTTACTCAAAACTTAAGTTAAAATTATAAATAAAAGCCATAGTTTTTCCTATTTAAAAAAATGCTGAGAATTGCAGTAAAGATAATGAAGATTCATAATTTACATAAAGTCAAAAGCATAAGTTATCCATCAAGTGAAGAAAATCTTACATTTGACTCAAAAAGACACTTGAGTTCTAAACGCATTGTGATTCATAGTTATTTAAAATATTTCCAAAAACTATCATAAAAGCCTTAATAATACCACTACCGTTAAAATAAAACAACTATAAAGCTTTTCAAGTCATATTAAAGATGATTAAAGTCTTTTAAAGCTTTCTGTGAAGTCTTGCAAACTTCCAGCCTTTGTTCAGTACAATATTTCGCGGTCTTTTTTTGTGAATTTACAATACAATAGTAACAACAAAAATAACAACAAAGCCAAATCCTTGAGGCCTTCAGTTTTTCACTCTTAGGATGACCCTTGTTTTAATTATCTTCTTATCCCAGCAGAGTTAACAAACTGAAATACAAAGTTTCCTTCATAAAAAGACACAATTGATTACTTGATATTTTTAATCAGATATTTTTATTGAGGCTCAAAAGGGTTAAATTTTCTAGGATCTATCCCAAAAGAAGGCATCATCCATTTTATTTGGGCCAAGATATGATTGTGATCAAAAGTCTGGGGCATGGTGGGGAAGAAGCCAGTCCTAATATAAATGAGCTTAAAATACCATCTTCAGCCACAAAATCAACATTATTATATCCTGGGGAAGTATTGAGCAGGACAACTAAAAATCACATTCAGACTAATTAAACTAATCTTCAGGTTTCTCTTATGTTCATGCTTTAAAGTTTATAATTAGTTGGAAGTATAAGGAATAAGAGGATTTTCTGTTTTTCTTCAGTGATTTTCTCACGAAACTTAAACTGCCAGAATAACTATGCTCAACGCAACACAAAAATGAGTTCTGTGGTCATCTCGAGATCATCTGCAGCATTTTAATATGGCTAAATCTGTATCCTCTTGCAGCATTCTTCTAAATTTAGCACATTGTTTTGCTGTTAAAAATAAGTTTCTTTGTTGCTCACGTACTCAGAGCGATGGCGACACAGTGTCTGTTCTCGTGCACATGAAGTGTCTAACGACCAGCAGACTTGGGGAGAAAATAAACCTGAGGTAACTATTTACAGTGATTGGCAGCAAGCACTCGGTGGTTCTTGTTTATTTCCACGTCGGGAAGAATATTCCCTCTGCTCTGTGTACAAAGGGATTCCTCGGAAGCGATAAAACTCCGGCACTGGAATAACGTGCCACTGGAAATACAATGTACAATTGGAGAGCGCTGCCAGAATCTCAGCTGCTGTCACTCTCCAGAGCCAGGGGAATGATGCCAATTTGCAGTTTTTAGGGATATGGTCCCAGGGTTTAACATGCTAGAGGATAAAATAAGATCTGGTATTGTCGATTTTTTTTTTTTTTGCTATATATATAATAAACAGTAACTTCTCCAGAAGTTCTTATCCACTTTTCCCTAGAAATATGGAAGTAGTGTATTGCTCACAGCACTACTTTTTAGATTGGCCTCTTGTTTAGTTATAAACATTTTCAGAGAGGCAGCAGAATCCCATGTTAGAGCTGAAAAAACTGAAATGCCTAGAGCTGTGATCAGAACTGGTATCTTTACCTGACATTTGATTTTTTGCTTTTGCAAAATAATGTCACAAATACCCTGTGATCCTAAAACAAAAATTGAAAAGAATATTCTTAGCAAGGACAAATAATCCACCTTCAAATTTTACTGCACAGAAATGAAAAACCTTTACATTAGAATTAGCACGGAAACATCTCTTTTGGTAATAAAATTAGATGGTAAACCAGAAACTTAATGCAATAATAGGGAAGATATCCTTTGTTTTTCACTGTCCATACTGCCTACACTGCAGCACTCACTATAAAAAACAGATGACAGCAAGTCAAGCCCACTAATCCAACATTTAATAATATTTGCCTATGAATCAGGAACACTTTGCTATAACTGATGCTGAGACCTAGCAAACATTTCTTGAAGTTTCCACCACAGGCCATTCAGATTTGTTGCCATCCCAAGGTGAGTTCGCCTGACAGAACAGCCATTTTGGTCTAGATTATGTAGACGGTTTTAATTTAAACACAGTGTCACCAGCAGATATTAAACCAGTGAATCTGCCTCTACTTAGAGTGTGTAAAAGCAAAATTATGTGAAAAACATCCAGGAGCTGTAAACTTCTAAATTTTTTTTCCTTTTATTACCAATCATTAATCTGAGAGATATCACCCAACGAGTTGTTTACTTAGCTCTTGATCTTTAGTGAAGTGTCATAATTTTATAGATGATTTTTAATTTCTTTTTGGGCAGTATTTATGGAGTTACTGAAGTAAGTGCTTTTATGGCTTTTAGGCCTAAGAAATCTTTGCCCTGCAAGCAATTATACTTGTGTAGAAACAGCTGCAGAACTGGAGACTCGAGGATTTAGCCCGTATTCTTTCCCAAGAAAGCTAGCCCCAAAACAAATCAGTTTATCTCCAGAGAACTGTGTGCTTATTCTTGATCAGGTTTTTGTGCCTAATGCTAACCAATACTCAAATACTTCAGTTTACCTTTAAAGACATGGAACAGAAAAAAAAAATTTATTAAATACAAGAAATCCTGTGTTAAATATAGCTATGCACAAAGAAATACATATAAATATCATGGGCATCTAAGTTAAAATAATGGTTTGCTAGTACATTCTGTGAAAAAATTAACCAAATATTGCTGTAAGTGTGTGCAATCTATAGGCTAAAAAGGGAATATCATTGATCTGTTAGAGGATTTTCTTTAGAAAAGTAGCAGAGATGGGAATGAATGTTGCAAATTTTGGTTTCAGCCTTTAGTGCTGTGTTGTGGCAGGGCCAGGCTCCCTCTGTGCCAGGGCCTACTTGGAAAGGAAAGATGGTGACAACCACAAAGCGCTTGGGTTTTCCAGTCTGAGCCAGGGACTTCTGCCAGGCCACTGCAGAGGAAGGAAGGAGGAGGAAGCTGGAGGAGGGACGAGGATATTTACACAGAATCACAGAATATCCTGAGCTGGAAGGGATCCACAGGGATCATCAGATGCAGCTCCTGGCCCCGAACAGGACACCCAGGGAATCCCACCCTGTGCCGGAGAGCGTTGTCCAAGCCCTTCTTGCACATGGCAGATGTTCTCTTGATGGAACTCTTGGAGCCCTGGACTAGCAAAACCTTGAGACAGAGAGAGCTGCCCCCACATCACGAGGGAAAAGACTTGTGGGAGAGGGAAACACCATACCTGGGTAAGAGACAGCATTCCTGCAGGACAGAAGTGCCTCAGCAGCTCCCAAATCCAGGAGCTGCAGCTACACAAGATCATCAGTTTCCCTATCTAACCTGAATTTAGTACCAGTTTTTTAACACCAGGGTGAATCTTTGCCTGTTCAGTGCACAGGTGTATGAACAGGAGCCAGCATTACATCACTGTCCTAAAGCATTTGTAACTTCATGAAAAGGAAGAGATGCAATATCTCTTCCTTTGAAGCAAGAAGCCAACTCCTTCCTGGCTGTTTTTCACAAGAAGAATCTCTGACAATCATGCAGAGCAAGCAATTCCTAGTCAAGCAAATCCTTCAGCTACAACCAGATCTATTAGCATCACCCTGTATGCTCTGATTCTCTCTGCTCATTCTTCCCTCCATCCATCCCCCTGTAAAGGCTATTCTGCCTTTTTGCCATCACAGGTTGCTCCGTTTTTCCATGGTAATGTCAGTTAAGAACAAGAGATGCGCACAGGGAAGGAGAGTTGGCCACTGTTAGGATAAGGAAGGAATAAATAGTTTCTTTTCTCGGAATCTACAAACCTTACTTCTTTAATAAGTTTCCCACAAATCCAAAGTTTATTCAAAATGCACAAACTGACCATCAGCGACTCTTCTAAGCAGATTTGGTTGTCCTTATTTGGTGGGAACTGTGATTGCCCCTCAGTTTAGTCCCAAACATGTCCCTCTGCCCTTGACACAGGGAACAGCCTCTTCCATAACTTTAATGATACATTTCCTGCTTGTTGCTTTAGTCTGCCTGTCCTTGCTGTGGGTTTTTCTTGTCAAAACACTCAAGAAATGTATAAATCTCCTTTATACACAACTATTGTGGGAGTTTTATGGCCTTACTGGGCCAGATTTATCTCAGGGAGAGTTCTTTGTGTTCACACAATGAAAGGTTACTGATACTTGACCAGTTTGCGTGATGAAACGTGAATTGTCGGGTCAGAGGACACTTTGTCTACAAAGAAGATGTACAAAGTAATTCTGAAAGCTGCAGTACAGAGCTTAATTTGATAATGACTGGGGAGGATAATGTTCCTAATGAATTTAGGCCAATCTGGGAGTTCTCTTTGACATAAATACTCCCACAAGCCTTTGAAAGGAACATGGTGTAAACCCTGTTGACTCTCAACATGATGTGGGACCACACTGAGGAGACGTAGCAGACACAGCAACAAGAACAGGCTTTCCTTAACATCCAAAGAGAATTCAGAATTCCCAAAAGCTGTTGTCACAGGCCTGAAGGAGGAAAAGAGGGTGAAAAGCTGGGGAAAATTCTCCTTCCCCTCTTCCCCACAGAATGGATACAGTTATTAATATATAATACATCTCAACACATGCCAGGAAAAAAAGGAAACCCAGACCAAGCTTCTACATCTACTGCCACTATAACAGAATGGAGAAATTAAAAAAAAATTGTAGTTTAGTAAATGGAAAAGTTTTAAAACAGCAAAGCTAAATTTTGTGCCATCTTCTGAACTGAAGGTTATTACTAGGAATTACTAACCAGGAATTAATAATTAGTACTAGGAATTACTAACAAGGAATTACTAACGTGGTGTTATACTGAGGCCCGTGCAGCACTCTATGAGCTACAAAGGGCATAGAATCATAGAATGACAGAATATTTGAGTTGAAAGAGACCTTCTAAAGATCTCTTTAGTTAAATATCCTTGCTATGAGCAAAAACATATTCAACTAGGCCAGACTGCTGAAAACCTCATCCAACCTGGCCTTGGATACTTCCAGGATGGAGCAGCCACAGCTTCTCCAGGAAAACTGTGCCACAGATTTCTTCCTGCTCACAGGGAAGAATTTTATCTACATATGTAACCTAAATGTCCCCTTTTTCAGTTTGAAGCCATTCCCCCTTGTCCTGTCACTACAGTTCCTGGTGAAGAGCCTCTCCACCTTCCTTGTAGGCCACTTCAGACCCTGGAAGGTGCTGTGAGGTCTCCACACAACTTTCTCTTGCCCAGGCTGAACAGCCCCAACTTTCTTATCCTGTTTTCATAGATTTGCTACCATTAACTTAAGTGATGCCAAGATGCAAATAATGCTTTGCATAGCTGTGCTTGTTTGCTCCAGAAGAACCGTGCCACAATATCTGTGTCCGAATTTCCTGTCTCCACTTTCTCTGGATGGCAGATGCTCACATCTCCTGCTTTCCTTTCACTGAGCACAGACTGCAGGTCAGCCTCTGCCTCCCCAGCTCCCACCAGTGCCTCCTTCCCCTTCCCAGCTATTATCCCTCTGCAACAAGCACTTTGAAACCCAGCTGGAATGCCCACAGGAAAATAAGCAAATGAGGCCTGCCTATTAAGGTACTGCCCTTTTCAGCCAAGTCCCTATTGCCACAAACCCTGTCTGCATAAAGATCTCTCTGGAATTTAGTGAGATTTCTTACTGACCTGGGGATATGCCTGATTAGGGTGGTTTTTCCTGCAAGATCAGGGCTCTTATGTCAGTTTACACTTCGTCCTGAGTGTGTAGGAGTCCACCTTTCATAATCCAGCTCGTTAAATGATATTTTAGCCTATGCATTGATCCAAAGTGCTCTTTTCAGCAGGAAATACTTTATAAGGCCCACATCCTGCCATCAGCCTAGGCACTGATCTCCCACTTGAAAACAGTGGAGAGGTCTGTGTAAAATATCACTGTCAGGATATGGGTAATCACCGATCTTTTTCTGGCTTGCAGTAGGAGTAGAAATATGCTGTTTTTCTCATATTTAGCAGTTATTTGGTCTGAACTCATTATTTACCTGTATGTTATTAAGGGTATTTGAAAAGGCTTGTTTTCTTCAAATCCCTAAAGGGGAAGAGATCCATGCCAAGTTCTACCCACACATAATTATATATTTCTACAGCAGAACTGCTTGAAAAAAGTCCCTTGTTTCAATCCAGGGATGGAGAAAAATCTGTCTCTTTGCCAATTCCAGGAATCTAAAAAAAATTAATAATTTTTGCTAACTTGAGTTCTAAAAAAATGTTGCTATCAAAATTCTGTATTAATTTACCAACTTCTTCCAAGAGGTAAGATATAAAGTATTGCTTCCTTAGACCTGAGCCTCTAGTAATAAATAAATTGTAATGGAAACATTGACAAGACATGGTATGAGGTTATCAAGGCTTTTATGCAGATATATTTCTCTAAAGGCACTCTTAGGTTATCCCTGTCCACTGTTGGTTTGTGTGAAATCACTTTGTGAAAGCAACTGGAGAGGCCCAAAGAGAAGTGATCAGTATCTAATCACTGTGTGTGATCTACATTTAAAAAAACATTCAAATACTGCTTAAAGTCAGAAGGGGTAAAAGAGCAGAGAGAGGGAAAATCTCCCAATCTCTTAATTTCAAGTCTATAGCACCAAACTGTGGTGTGATTTTAAGCTGTGCTTAATATCACTGCTTATTATGAGCTTAACAGCCTGAAAGGGAATGTGTGGAGCTGGAGGAGTGGCGAGACTTCTCCTGTTCCTTTTCTGAAGGGATATGCTCACTTGAGAATATCACCTTTCATTTTTAAGGAGTTACCAAACCTCAGAATTACAGAAAACCCTTGGAAGTATGTCTTCAGTACAAAGAAGGAAAATTAAAGGCATCCCCATGTTTAAAAACTGGGTTTTAGCAGGGAAAAGTAGAGGAGGGAAAGTAGAGGGAGTAGCTGACAGATGTTTGCAGGGCCAAGGTTAATAGTCCAGGATCTACACTCAGCTCTCTCCACCTGCGAAATTATCCTTCTGAAAGCAGACTACACAAAGGAGAAGAAGGGGGAGAAGGTGATAATTAAAGGAAACTTTACTTTTATAGTCAAGAATAGAATCACAGAATCATTTAGAAGGGAAAAGACTTATAAAATCACCAGATCAAACCATCATATAGAAACAGTTGTATCTTCTGTTCTGTCTTTCCCTGACAGGACACCCCACCCTAAAGCTGGCACCGAATCATGAACAGTGCAGGTCATGGGGGGAAAAAAAAAAGGAAAAAAATTTAAAAATAAATTAAATTTTTAAAAACTTTTCCTTAGCCAGATTCACCAGACTCACAAAACACTCATCTGTGCAGCATCAAAAATAGTTGTAAAGGCATAAGGCAGCCAAGAGAATCAGCTTTCTGCTGCATATGGACTTTTACTCAAACAAATGTAACTCAGGCACAAACCCCCCTGTGTGTTTTAACATACAGTCACCTTACTGAAAAACATGTGGGAAAGAGGGAAGGAGAGATGGAAGTGCTTATGTCACATGATCATGTCATGCCTCCTAGTAGAGTCCAAATACTGAATTAGTTTCTCTCCCTACATACCTCCTTCTGGCTTTTCAGCTGATTCAGGCAACAGAACGGGCTCCCTCAAGGTAGGAGGAGGTTGGGCTGCACAGCTGGAATCAGGGGATGTGAGACAGGTCCATGTTCCAGTGGCTCTGTTCATCTAACCTGATTGAAATGCCACTTCTTCCCTCACAGTGCAGGAACCATCTCCCTAAACCCCTTGGGCTGTGTAAGTTTGCATCTGTGCCTTTCCTATGTGACCTTGAATAGCCTCAGTTTAAGCCATTAAATGGAAATTTGAGGTAAGGAAATCTGGCCAGTTTGAACTCCTCTCACCTTGCAGCAGTGCTAGAAGAGACACTTTCTTAATCAGACAGGGAACACTTAAAATGTGGTGGCATTTTGAACTAACTCGCAGGTTTATTGTATTGAGGCTGTAACTCGTGTTTGCCCAGAAAACAAATAATATTGTTCTTTTCCATTTACTGAAGGAGATATTGCAAGTCTTACAGATTTGAGATAAGAGCCATGTTCTTTTTATTAATTTTCCAGGCTCCCTTCCCAAAATTCTTATGGTTTGCAGGAAGAACTTTGACCCCCATCACCTCTGACTCAGTTCTGAGCCTCACAGTCATACCACTCCCCTGAAATAATCTGCAAAACCATGACCACCTTCCTTTATCCATGTAACTGAGAGAGAATAACCCCAGCCTACCACGTGAACTCCCAGGTTTTGCTTTGGTGTTTTGAATTAACTGATTTTCAAATCCAAGTCATTAAAAATCAACTTTTCAGTTGATTAAATTTTACAGTGCTAAAAACCAACCAACCAAAAAAACCACCCCACCAAATCCCACAAACACTGGAGTCACTGTTGGCATTAAAGTATCATCAGGACATATCTGAGGTGTAAGTTACACACGAAAAGGAACCAACATGGTTATTTGGAGTAAACAAACCAGTTAAATAATGCAAGAACTTCTATGAACATTCCAAATGAACCTAAAAGACCACATAAGTCTGCAAGTTGTTCTGAAGCACCAGGCCCAACAAAGCCCACTTTTATGTTTTATGATGGATTGGCTTCAATGCAGGGAAATTTCTGACCCACTCCTACTTCCCTGAGCTCTTTCCCCACAACTCAACATCTAATATTTAGGGGGTGTGTGTGTGTGTGTGGACTTGTCAGTGCCTGAGAGAAGAATTTGGTCAATTTAAACCAACATCAGGAGTGGAAAATGCAGTCCCAGGCTTCTCTTGTGCTGGTACAAACATCCATGACAAAACACAAGGAAAATGGTTTAAAATTAACCTTTTTTCCCCTCATTGTTTGGTGGGTTATAGTGTTTTTGAGGAGAAGAAAAATTGAGCCCAACTCTAACTTGGACATATAAAAGAAGTAAACCTAGAGTTAATCAGATTTAAACAAAACCTGATTTAAATAGATGGCAATCACTATGAAGTACATCAATTTTCTTGTTTCCTTGCAGAAGTATTCGGAGCACGTGAAAACAGCAGGCATGTGAGATTAGAGATAAACCTGCGCAGTCACACACATTAGGCTGAAGGCCATTTTCCAGTCTTAAGAAAAAGATATTTAATCATTAAAATAAACTTGCCAGGGCATTGCATGCACATAATCACCATTAGCAAGAGATCTGAAATGCCATGGTTGATTTTGTGTAAGATGCAAAGGACAGGGCAATAGTGGGGAGATTTGTCCTCTCCAGCAGGTCACTGGCAGGATTTTTATGGTGAGAATTTCAATGGCTTGTTGCATTTGCTGAATACAGTAGATAACTTTTACAAATTCTCATGCACCATTATCACCTTTCACAATCAATAACTTCATAATAAAAATCAATAACTTCAGAATAAAAAATTGAGAATAAACTACTATTATTATTATTGTTAATATTATTATTGTCGTAACATATTATTGTTAATATTATTATTATTATTGTTGTTGTCGTAACATATGATTTCTGTGCATGATCTGCACCATTATCCTGTTTTGTCTAGCAAAGTTCAGAATAGAAAACATGAAATGATCCTGTGTGCACATTCATTAATAATAAGAAAGAAACGCTTTCCAGTAGAGGGAAATTATGAAACTTTTTTTCTCCTGGCAAGCAATAGATAGGAAAAACTTAACTGAGCCAAAGCAAAAATGTCAAACTGTTGTTATCAGAATAATAAAAATGTTATGGAAAGATGGTTTTTATTGATTTATGATGAGGAATGGGATTTTTTTGTTGCTTTTTTGTTGTTGCTTTGGAAATTACAGTGTCAGGAAAGGATCTCCACATGAGTCTATGAATCTTCCCTTCTTCTACTTCTACAACTTTTAGCTTTTTCATTTGATGCAGCTTAAAGAAAGTCCTCCAACACAACTTGGAAAATTCATCACCTGAAACTCTTTGAATTCATGGCTGTCAGTAAGAGCTCTGGGAAGACTTGAGCTTGGCTTTAATCTACGTGCCAATCAGTTTCCTTGGCTTCAGCAGAGAATTTAATTGGATTCACTCTCAGGACAGAACGACCTTTCCACTCGCAGCCCTGAAAATTCCTCCATCCTTCATACACAGTTTTACATTCATATATTTTTGTGTCTTTGTTGAAACAAGTTACTCGTGCATGTGGCAAACAAACTTCAAAACTGCCATGGAAACTTTGTAAGAGTCAAAAAAGAATAACACAAAGATACATAGGTACAGTAACTATTGGTATTATTGTTCCATGGCAGAAAAATTCAGATCAGATAATTCTTCTAAACTAATTGTTTTGATCAAGCTTCCCACAAGCAAAGTTCATTAACGTGTTAAAAACATGCCGTCACCCACACATCTCTGCACAACCTATTCCTGCTTCCACGGGATGAGTTCTGCTGAAGGGTGGATGTCTTTGCACAGAAGAGGTCAATTTAGCCCACAGCCCCACTCCCCAGCACTCATATGATTGTTTTATCCCAGTAGGAACTCTAAGATTGAAAAAATCCTTGTGAGAGAGGTTATTAATTAATGCTAAATGCCATTTGTTTGGGTGTTTTGGGGTTTCTTTTGCCAGCCTTGTTCATAAGCAGCGCTAAGCTTCTCTCTGTTCCAGCACCACCCAGTGCAACATTGTGGCTTTGTATAAACATTGCAAAATTTACAAAATTGCAAAGTCTGTGAAATCTTAACACCTCAGAGGGATTTTTTACCATTGTGTTTGATTGAGCTCAGGTTATACCAGAATTAGCACTGCTCCTTGCCAATCCTATGGATGAACTTTCACCAGTATTTTGGCTCTATAATCCATTTTCCCAGTTCATAACACACCTTTTCAGAATTAAGACCTATAACTGCAAACATGCATTGTCTCATTCTTCCAGCAAATTTAGCTCTCTGTGGCATACAAAGCTTCCTACAGCCATTCAAGTCTCCACATTGAAGTGAAAAATTATGCATTTCTCTTTCCAAATTTGAGATTAATTCTGAAGAGCTCTATTTGGTCAATCCCAGCACAAATTTGGAAAGGAAAAACAGGGCAGGTTATGACCAAGGCTTTGTTTTGTACCTTCCAAGCACCAGCTCTAGAAAGGTTTTGTGATACTGAATACACAGCAATATTGCATATTTCAGAAAATCAAAAGCAAATGAGCTCCCCTTTCCTCTAGCCCTTATTTCAGTGCATTAAATATCTAACTCTTTCAAGATCTCTAGCTTGAAGTACAATTTTTGCTTTCCAAGTTGTCTGGAATTCTCATTTTTTGAAGGATGGACTTCTAGGTAAAGCCATTGCAGTGTGAAAAGATTATGTTGTGTACCTTAGACCATGCTCATTCAGGGGTTTTAGGATGAGCATAAAAATAGCAATTTGCCTAATTATTCAGTTCTGTGTGTAAAATGTCACCACTTCTGGCTGTTTGGCAACATTAAGTGTATTTAAATACCCAACTTCATAGCAATGTAACATTAAGTGTGCAACACCTTGACAAAAGTGATGAATTTGGGAGGATTCATTGAGAAGATGCATTAGGTTTATACTGAAATGTGCTGAGTTTATCAACTTTGTTTGATCCTTAGTTAGTCAGAAAATAATTGTATTTACATATGGCTGGATTTATCCAGTAAGTTGGGAACGGTTCAACGTACTTGGCAAGAAGGGGAGGTTTTGGCAAAGAAAGATTGCATCTGCATTTGTAGATCTTATGGGGAAAATTGTGTCATCAGGGCAATGTAATATGACACATGTCAATGTTTCATTAGCACCAATACAAACACATGCAGGGTAAAGTGGCTATTTTTCAGTTTAGGCTTTTACACCTCTCATTTTTAAATTTCTTTTTCTTTTCAAAGAAGCCTTTCAAAGAAGTGTTGATCCACATCCATTTGTCATGTGTCTCAAATCCCTTTGTGACTTGCTTTCCAACAGAAAAACGTTAATAGTCACACACACAGGGCTGGTACTCGAGACCTGACTGCTCACACATCCCAAAACAGATGATCCTGAACATAATTGTTTCTTGTAGATCCTGCAGAAATTAAACACTACAACTCTGGGAGTGTCCAAGGCCAGGCTGGACGGGGTTTGGAGCACCCTGGGACAGTGGGAGGTTTCCCTACAGGGGCGTTGGAAGAAGATGACCTTTAAGGTCCCTTCCAACCCAAACCATTCTATGATTCCAATTTTTTCATTCCAGAACAGGACATTATTCACACAGACAACATTAAAATTTAAGGAGTGGGTTAAAATTCAAATTAGAGAACACAGGGGAGAAAAAAGCCTTTTAATGTAGAAGCCTCCAGTGCTTGTAATAAGGTTCTTCGCCAAGAGGTCCCATGTGTGAACCACATGAGCAAGGAAAAACACATGGGACAAGAGGCTGTGTCACATTAATTTGAAGTGTTTTTTCTGGTCCCTAGTGATATTTTAAAAAATAAGTTTAAATATAGTTAATTTAGAGTAATTGTGACAATATCTACTGCAAAAACTTAAAATAAGAAAGGTAGAGGAATTTAGGAAATAGGTGACATGATACAGTCCTTAGAGAGGGAAAAAGATTGGGAAATAATCATAATGAGTTACAAGATCACTATACAAAAATCTATGAATATTCTCAAATGTTCTTATGAAAAATATTTTCAGTTCCTTTCCCCCTTTCTCCTCCTCCTTTCCATAAAACTTTACAATGACTTTTCTGGAGATCCCCAGTAATGACAATCCCACAGTCTCTCAGGGAAATCCATTGCAGCTCTCAAGAACTTTCATTAAGGAAAGAAAATATTTGTAGCAGGTAATTTGTTTTGATTATGTGATCCAACAGGTGAGCTTATCTGTTCTCAAAAAATCCGTCTCTTATATAGACTAGCAGCAGCCTGGGACCCAAAAAATTGCCATTCAAGTGAGATTTACTGGTTTAATCTATTTTTAGGCTCTGGGTCACAATATTTCATTGCCTGCCTCTCCATGTTTTACGCTGGGTGTGCGCGTAGTGGGCACCACACACAACATAGCCAAGGAAGAAAAAGCTGAATATTAGGATAAGGAGGTTGGAGCTGAGTGATCCTTAAGGTCCCTTCCAACCCAGGCCGTTCTATGATTCTGTGTTCAAAATTAATACTAATTAATAGTAACAAATTAGGCAATACCACAGAGCTTCCCTCATGATTACATTGACAATCCAATGCTGGAGGTCATCCTGTGAGGTGCTAGAGGATTTTTCACCTTTATTTGAGTAGCATGAGCAAGGTGCTGGCCATTTCCCCACTCACCCAGAACGCACAAAACCTTAATGACTATAAATTCTTGCTTCCCACCCACAAAGACATCCCTCTCTGATTTCAGATGGATCTGCAGGGACAGTCATCATTTGTGCTCAGTGTCAACAAATGAACCTTTTCATCTCTCCTTCAGTTATGATTTCTCCTCCCCCAAACAGTCACTGATTATCTCCATGCCATTCCCAGGAGGTGAGTGGGTTGCTGACTTCCCCTCTGCTGCTGTTTCTCCTTGCTCTGCTTTGCCTTGCAGGACCCTCAGCTGCTTTTCCCATTTTTCAAAGGGCCACCAAGAAATCTGCTTCCTGCCTTCTCCTCACACTGCCAGAAAACTGGGATTCTGTGCTGGCCTCCTTCCCTCAGGGCTCATTGGATACAAAAGAGGAAGGCTGATAGAGACATCTGGCAAAGATCTGCCCACCTTACTGCTGCTCAAAACAGAATTGGTTCAAGGTTGCATAAAGTGTATTTAAAGCAGCAACTTATTTCATTCAAATGGGCTAACTTATATTTCCCATGACAAACAAAAAAAAAAAAAAAAAAAGAAAAGAAGAAAGGGCAATAGTTCAGTTTTACCCACATTAAAGGGAAATTAAATGGCATTTATGGTATTTTTGCTGTGATTTCAGCATGTTACACTTTCAGCATCTCGAGAATTGAATGTCAGATCAAACCCTAAGGAAAGAGAAAGGAAAAAAAAAAAGCGTTTATATGGAGAGAGAGAGAGAGAGAGAAGGAGGGATGTTCCTTTCTTGAAAAAACGTACGTCACACAAAAAGTAGAAAAAATAGCACACATCCACTACAAAATGAGGCTAGAATCCAAATCCCATTATTTGCTATTTTTCAGACATAAATTTTGATTTCTCCTTCTCACCAATGTGTTTTTTAGTGGATTTAGTCTTTATTCTAGAAGTCTTGAGCTAATCACAACATACTGATTAGGTCAGCCTTATGAAAATGTATTGATAGAAGAGCTGGGAGCCCTTTTTGGCATAAATACATCGGCATCTCAAGTGATCCTATAAGACTGGACACAGTGTCACTCCTTATAAATTAAAATTCTCAAGATTTCCTTCAGTCCTTCACTCTGCATGCTCAGCATCTCAGCTTGATGCTGCTTTATTCAGTACTCCAAAATGACCATAACGCAGATGCTGGAGCTCGTGGATATATTATGGGACACTGTGGAGAGCATGAGTCCAGACAAGAAGCACTGCAGGTCATCCTGCCCTGATTAAGAGATCATAAACATCCCCAGCTGGGATGCACTAAGGACACATAAACTTTCTCTTAAATGAGAGGATTTTTGATGTAAATGAACTCAGTGAATCTGTTCTAGAACGACTGAGGTAATTTCTGCACAGAAAGTGCTCAAGGGATATGTCTCCTTTAGACAGAGCTCCTGTAGAGGAAAACTCACCCTGATTTCCATTATCAAAGTTTACTATTATCTCTAAAATCGATTTTAAAGTTCAAGCAAGATCATTGAAGAGCAGACACAGTTCTTGACATTTCCAGTGAAGGATGCTTCAGAACAGAGAAGGGATCATTACATCTCTTTTTTGTTACATGACAAAAAAAATGGAAAAAAGCCCTCAAAAAAAAATACAAGACTGTCTTGGTTATGCAAGGCTGATTCTTGGCCAGCTTTGGATCATAATCCCTATTATTTCAAAATCTTTTGCTGGAAATTCTGCTGGAATATTACTAAACAAATAGCTGCACCATTGGACTGCAACTTCCCTGCTTCTGAGTGCAACCTTCTCCATCATATTGGGGACTAGATTTCATCGGAGTATTCACCAGCATTTTCATGAAAACCCCGAAAGGACAAAAGATATAACTGTAAACAGAAAAAAACCCAAACCAAACCAAACCAAACCAAACCAGTTTAAGGATTCTATATTTTGTAGACAGTTCAATGAAATTTTCCACAAAGTCTGTTCAAATCCAAATGATCTTTCTGAATTCTGTTGAGAAGCGCAATATACAATAACTTGGCAGTGAAAGAAAAACAGACTCAAGGTCCAGTTCTGCAAAATTCTCTCTCCTGTGAGATCATCAGACACGATCGTAGCAGAGAGCAGCACGTTAATCTGGAATGACAGGAAATTGCAAGTGTTTGCCATATAAAACCCAGTAAAGCACTTTTAATGAGATAATTCATGGTGTTGGGACCACTTCAAAGTACAATCTTGGTGAATAAAAATCCTTATCTAATTTTGAACACAAATGCACACAGGACACAGCATTGCTCTAACTCTGCTGTCCACAGGCTTCAGTGAGAAAAAGGTTCGCACTCCATTCAAGACAGGATTTATACAGGGTCCTGTGGCCTATCATAAATCTGTCTAAAGTGGCTGAAAAATATAAATTATATGATGTACTATTACTTTTTAAATAGCCACTCTTTAACACTGAAAATAACACATTTTTATTCTGTATTTTCAAAATCGGAAAACTTCCATTTACCATCAGCCAAGCAAATGCTATTTGGCCATCAGAAGGGTCAGTATCATCAAAAGCAGTGTTTTCTTGTGAGGAACCTTTGTCTTCCTTTTCAAATTGCACATTTTTACCTGATTGCTTCCTCATGAACAACCGCAGTCAAGTTGGTTTCAAACAGCACAAATAGCCCAGAAGTGAATCACGATTCAGAGAAAAAAGCAAACAAACATACAGCTGAAAATAAACTTGTTTCTTGCCTTGTTTTTCAGTCTCAGAAGATGGAAGCATTTTGACACAAACACATAGCATTGGTTTCTTCAGGTGCACACAGTCTGATAGTAATTTAGTCTAAGCCATATTTACTGCACAAATGGCCTAAAGTGAGTGCAACTTTCTGGATAAAAGTTATCATGCCCACTCCCACATCAAAATTTAGCTTCTCAAATCACTGGTATCTGAGGACACTCTCCCACATCCTCAATGCACAAATTTTGCTTTAAGGTGGTTCATGCAGCCCGAAAAGCACTGGCACAGGGTGCCCAGAGAAGCTGTGGCTGCCCCTGGATCCCTGGAAGTGTCCAAGGCCAGGTTGGTTGGGCTGGGAGCACCCTGGGACAGTGCAAGGGGTCCCTGCCCAAGGCAGGAGGTGGCACTGCTTGAGCTTTAGGTCTCTTCCAACCCAGGCCATTCTATGATCTAGTGAACACACGGATATTGAATCACCTAAAAAGCTGTCCATGTATAACTGCCCCTCACAGCCATGTTCACTGTGGATACAGCAAACCTTGTGTTTTCCTTCAGGGAATATCCGTGCACGAGCAGCACACATTCGGATTTCCAACACAGCTGCTCCAGACAGTGCTGCTGTAACACAGAAGATGATCTTGGCTGTGCAGGAGGATTTTTCTTCTGTGCAGAAGGACTGTATGTGCCTGAGTCTAAATATGCACGTAATACTCCTGATAAAGTCAGCATGCTGGGCTCCCTTCCAAATGAGTTGTTTAAAACACACGGTATTGATGGATTGAGGATGCATGAACCGAGAACTATTTGGACTCCAACACATCTAATCATTTTTTGCTTGTAACAACATGTCTAAAGCAAAGCTCTTTTGACATCACATTCTAGAATGTGGCTGTGTAACAAAATCTGATAACAAAAGATGAAGACAGCCCTGCAAAGAAAGGAAAAAGGTAACTGCTGTTTCTGCTCTGAAATTGAAAAAATGTGTTCCAGAGAAAGGCATTCTGGCTGATGAGCTGGTGCACACTTCCAGTCCAAGAACAGTACTGAAACTGGAGCTAAACCACAATAAAGATTTTATAAGAAAGCAAATTCACATGATTGTTGACGTGGACTTTGCAAAACATTACAAAAAACAAACCTGCCATGCAAAGTTGTGCTGCTTCTTAAATCTCTTGCAAGCAAGAGTTGCAGATTTGATGACTGATGTCTATTCAGACTCTTCATGTTTTAGCCCTTTCCCTAAGTCCTTAAAAAAATACCTGCCCTACAAATTTCAACATAGAATCTGAATATCCAGCTATATTTGCATTTCTTTTTGAGTCAAAAGTGCAAATTTTTGAAATAAAGAACTCTTCTAGTGGTGCCTACCTAAAGTCCCAAACTCTCTGGGCTCATTATCTGATCCTGGTTTCAATCAATTAATTTTTATCAATTAATTTTTCCTGTGGAATATTTTTATAGTTGATAATGTGAAGAACCTCAGGTGAACTTTTCAGTCTCAGGAGGAAGACACAAGGCTGTTCTTGTAAATTAAGTTGTGCTTGTAAAATAGCCAAATTGGACATAACAATGGGTTACAAGGACTGAGGGAACATTAGAAGGAAAAAGGAATTCCACAGCGTCTCCTTTTTTGTTAGTGGAAAAAAAAGTATCTTTTCCAAATAGAAATATTTTATCTAAAAGTCACTTGTCAAATTATGTGCCTTTTCTGAGATTATCTTTTACCCTGTTTTCAAGTCCTTTTTCACAGCAGTCCTCTCAAATCCTTCATTCCTCAGTCTGTATAGATATTTTGCTCTATTTTCAGAGAATCACATAATATGCTAAATTGGATGGGACCCATCAGGTACATCAAGTCCAACTCCTGCACAGGACACCCCAAGAGTCACACACCCTGTGCCCAAGAGCATTGTCCAAACACTTTTTGAGCTCTGTCAGGCTGGTGCTGTGACCATTCCCTGGGGAGCCTGGTCAGTGCCCGACCACCCTCTGGGGGAAGAATCTTTTCCTGATATCCACCATAAAGCTGCCCTGACACAGCTCCAACCGTTCCCTCAGGTTCCCTCAGGTCCTGTCACCGTCACGGAGAGCAGAGATCAGTGCCTGTCCCTCCACTGCCCCTCTGACAATGCTGAAGACCACAGTGAGGTCTCCCCTCAGTCTCCTCCAAGCTGAATAGACCAAGTGACCTCAGCTGCTCCTCACAATCCTTCCCCTCCAGACCCTTCACGTATTTTGCTTGCCCTGTTCTAAAACACCAGTCTACCACGGCAGCCATGCTTTATTTTGAAGGAGTAACTGTTCACTTACTGACCCTGCTGAACCAGTCTGGCAGCCTTGCAGCCGTAAGTGAGTTGCAGCAATCCTCAATACATGTCATAGAATCATGGAATTGCCTGGTTTGGGAAGGACCCTAAAGATCATCCCATTCCACCCCCTGCCATGGGCAGAGACATTTTCCACTATGCCAGGGTGCTGTGACCCCCATCCAGCCTGGCCTTGGACACTGCCAGGGATCCAGGGGCAGCCACAGCTTCTCTGGGCACCCTGTGCCAGTGCCTCAGCACCCTCACAGGAAAGAATTTCTTCCTAATATCCAATCTAAACCTGCTGGCCACGCTTCTGTGAAGCTTGAAATCTTCCCTGAGTGATTATACTGCAAAGTCAAACTTGGCTAAACTGTTTCTCCTTGCTTCAGCTCCTATTAAATCGACTTTGTTTTCAACACATTTGGCTCCAGCAAGGCCTCATCCCGTTACTGGTCATGACCTGGTACAGAGCTGACAGGGTACATGGAGCTGAACATCTGCCTGGAGGTTTGAAGGAGCTGCTACCCCAGCTCTCCATCCCCTGTGTTGTGTGCTCTCTCCCAGTTTGTACAGTATGTACACAAAGCACACTTGGCCTCAGGTAGGGCTTGTGCTCCACAGCTGCATTTTCCCTGGCTCAATGTTTTTCCAGAACGTGTTCCATATGGTTCAGCAATGAGCTTATTCCAGCTGCCCTCTTCTGGTGTGTCAGGGGCAGGCATTACGGACAGAAATGGAGAGAAACATCCCCAGGAGGGCAATGATGAAGAGGGGAAAAAAAAGGAAAAAAAAAAAATCAAAACATCCACAATGAACCAGATATCAACTAGTACTGAAAATTAAATTCAGAGCATCCTCCTAGCCAGGGAAAAAAGTTGAACAAATAAGTTAAAATAAAATGCAAAGATCAGGCTTTAAGTGCCTCGTCCTTCTCAAGCAGGAAAGCAAAAGCCAAAAGTTTGGAAGCTGGGTGAAATAAGCTGTATTTTGTTAAACATTTGCACTTCCAAAATCAGGGTATTGGCACAAGATGCAGTAGAAATAGGATTGTGTGGTTGTCTTTACTGAAATGACAATAGATTAAAAAAATTAAATTAGATAATAGGGTGTTCTAGCAGTGCAAATAAAATAATCAGGGGTCAGTACCATACAACATCATTGCATGGATTTAATATAAAAGTCACATTGAAGTCACGCATGGTCTTATTCTCCAGAAAACACAGAGGTGGGGTGAGGAGAGAGAGGGGAAAGAGTACTCCAATCTAATTTAATTTTGTTTTTTAATGTCTGATTAAAAAGATACTGTGACAAGTGTTTTATAGAATAAAAATAATGCTTTTCTCAATTAAAGGAATATAGGGTTGTGGGGGGAGAACAGTGGAACCATAGTCTAGATTTTATGAACACCAAAAAATATTTTCTCAAAAGCTGAAAAAGGTCTCTTGTATTACCCACAGAAACTTAGCTCAGGGTAAGGAATTAAAGACCACTAAGATTTTTATTAAACAACAGTCAAGACTCGCTATTTTAAAAATACCCCAAAGGCATACCCCTCAAAGTAAACAAAATAACAAGATAAGGTGCTGACAGTTGACAAACTAGCAATGGTACATCCTAGATAATTCTGAATTGTGCCACAGCTGCATCTGATGATATCACTCTATCAGAGAGGGAAGGCATTGGGAGCCAGCTTGCTACCTGTGATGATCAGGAGCACACAAAAAGGGACTTTTCTGACCAAAATGTCAGCATAGGAATAGGAGAATTGTCCACAGAAATACGAGCTCTGAAGCATTGCAGGAAGAAGGGAAAGAACGTGTCAGGATCCAGCTGTGGATCCGGAGTGTTTCACAAGTTCCCTGCCCATGTTCAGGCTCTGATCTCATCCCTGTCCCTATCACAGTGAGAAAGGGTTGCTCACCATGTCCACCTCCTGTGAGGAGGAAACCTGAGGCTGGGAGGAAGCTGTAGGACACAGTGGCCAGGCTCCTGGAGCTTTAGCCCAAGGGAACAAGTCACAGGGTGGGAAATGAGTCATGCTATTGATTTCTTGAAAGGAAAAGAAGAACCATGGGGGAAGGCAGAGAAAACATTTAGACAGCTTTTCTCCCTTTGCCAAAAATAAAATCCCAGATGGAAAGTAGTGTTTATAGGGAAACAAAAAAGTCACAGGATTTGGGTAAGCCTTAGAAATCTTGGAGAAACTGTCTTAGCATAGGAAAGTCCACTGATAGCTCTCCTACAGAGGCCCTAAGACAGTTCAATTTGTCCAGTTGGGAAAATTAGACAAAACTGTATTCCTGTTAGCAAACATCCAATATTTCTGTACTTCACATCACTAAGGATTATTGCACAACTTTGCTAGCTATGTTTTATTATCAGAAAGCTATCAGAATACTCAAAAAAGCTAACAAAATTATAAAATATTTCCCATTATCCCTTTGTGCTGGTTTTGGCTGGGCTAGAGTGAGTTTTCTTCCCAAGAGCTGGTGTGGGGCTGTATTTTGGATTGGTGCTGAAGAGGTGAATTTGTTGCTTTGCTTTCCTTGAGTGCACAGCTTTTGCTTTGCCTGTTAAGCTCTTCCTTGCCTGAACGACCCTTACAGAGGGGTAAGAGGGTCAGATAACAGATTGGCTGAGGTTCAAAGGGGCCTCTGGAGTCATTCTTTCTGACTGTCCTGCTCAAGCAGACCCGCCTACAGCAGATTGCCCATGACCACGTCCAGACAGCTTTTTGATATCTTCAAGGAGAGAGCCTCCACCAAGTCCTTCAGCAACCTGTGCCAGTGCTGGGTCAGCCTCACAATAAAAACGTGTTTTCTGATCTTCTCCCTGCATAGAAACCAAGAGATAATTGCTGTGTGTTTGGACTCTATTAGAAATTACGTGAGCCACGCTAGAGATATATCTATTTCAGGGCCTGTGGTGGAGGATTCATGAATCCTAACCATGTGACGGATTCAGGTCTGATTTAAAGGAAAAGTCTGGGTGTTTTTAATTGAGTTTTCAGTGATCCTTGCTGTCCCTCAGTGCCTTGGAAAAAACCACACAGTATTCACTTAAAAAGAAATGCTTTACTGTGAGTGTGGTAATGCCCTGACCCAGGTTGCCCAGAGGAGTTGTGGATCCCTGGAAGTGTCCAAGGCCGGGTTGGATGAGGCTTGCAGCAGCCTGGGATAGTAGAAGCTGTCTCTGCCCATGGAAGGGGGGTGGATTTAATAATTTCTAAGGTCCCTTCCAACCCAAACCATTCTGGGATTCTATTCTATAAATCCTGCAACAGGAAGGACGTGAATCCCAGAAACTACAGAGACTTCAGCTCAAATGAAGAGTGAGAGAGGAGCTTATCAGAAGGGTAAGTCCTAGAAGGCATCAGAGCAACCCTGAAACATCAGTCTGAGATACATAAATTCAGTTTCTACTGAAAATAAATGATGTTGCTTCAATTAACTTCCAAATGGAAAGTTGGAAGTTTGGGAGTTTCAACAAATGTCAAAATATTCCACGGTAAGGGAAAAAGGAAAACTAAAATAAAGCCAGGCCAAACAATGTGTGACCAATTCAATCACTTGATGCCATCAGAGATTAAACCTTTCCAAAAATGAGATTTGCACAAGACTTCCATGCAGTTTTTCCTTATAAACCTACTGCAATGACTGTAAAAAAACTAATTAAGTCTTATTTGATGCTAAACCTGGTGACAAACAGAATATCAATTTTCCGGTTAAGCTACGGGTTTAATTCCCTAAACATTTCTACCAGAGCTGGGTACAGAAACATCATTCCAGTCACAGAATTAGAGTCTGACATCAATAACATGAAGTAACTGTCTCTGTAGTAGTCACAGCAGATGACTGAGCTTCTGGAAGACATTTGATATTTAGGCCTGATTTTACAGTCTAGTTCTTTCATAAATAACCTGCATGCATGTAGGTTGTTGTATTTTTTATCTATTTGGTATGTATTTATCTATTTTATGTATGTTTGACTGTTACTTACAGCTGAAGTCTATGCTTACCTGTGTGTGCTGCCACAAGAGACAACAAAGCCTTGAAAAAACCCTATGGCAGAAATTGAGTCGTTACACACACAGAATGAAAGCTCCCAAGATCACATAGAATCAGTTCACCTTATATTTTAACCTAAAGGTGTTATGACCCCCCCCCCACTTTTTTTTCCGTGGAATATTCAGAGGAACCACACCTCCCATGGAAATCAGACTCATAAGCCTGATTACTGTCTCTGTTTCCATATCCTTCTGCCATCACCACCCCAGGCACACCTCCTGGTGCTCCAGCAAGAGAGCTTCTGTTCTCTGCAGGACAGGGATGGTTCACCTCAACCTTTTGTCAGAGCACACCCCCTCCAGAATGCTGCAATAAAATCGGATAGATACATAGAGCAACTCCCCCACTATGTCCTCTTTCAAAGCAACCAATTCAGTCTCCATCCATCTTGAGACTTTGATCTTTCATTGATTTCCTACCCTCTTGGCATCTCTCGGCTCCTTTTGAACTGTCCCTTTTGTTAGTTTAGGCAGATGTGCAGCTTCCCAGTGCCTAGGGCTGGGATCAGGATCCAAACTATCACTTAGCACCAGTCTCCACCTAGAGAATCCCCTCACACTGGGTTGCCTACCTCCAAGATATCAACCAGGTCTTTCTTCTATTCCCAAGTGTGCCAAAATTTTCTTGAGTTCTCCTTTTCCACCACTGCTTTCCCTCAAAATTTGGAAACCAGTGGTAGAGGGTCCCATGACTGCCTGAGTCCCATCACTTGGGGATTAGGCAATCCAGGCCCACTGCAGAACTCAGGTTCTTTTTCAGGGTCAACTTCCTAAATGAAGTCACTTTTCTGGATCAAGAACTCTGTGAGGTGGATGCTCATCCACTAAAACCTGAACTAAGACAACCAAGTCTCCCTTGTCCAGCTATTATAAAACCATGCAGGACTTAAATCTCTGTGTCAGTGGGGTAAGGTTCATTCACCCCCTTAGCAAAATCACTGCTCCTCCTGAGTGCTATGAATCACAAGAAAGTGACATATCAGGGACCTAATCCTGAAGATTAATGATGTAAATATAAAATATGAGTAGTGCTGTTCTCAGCTGTTAACTCATGTAAGCAGTAAAGAAGAAAGTACAATGCACCTTCTGTTCCAGGTAGCCCCTTCATAAACATAATATTTTAATTATATGACTATTTAGGCTATCTGTACTTTTCATTACTGACAGGATTCTGCTCTTCAGATCTTCAGAGTGCTGTCATTGTCCCTATTTTCCACTGTCTAAGGCGTTTAGGAAGTGCAATGCTGCCATCTAGCATCCAGAAAAAATGATGAAAACCTCCTTTCACCCGAAGTCCTAGGTTAGTTTTACAGGATTTTTGGTGGCCACAGGTTATCACAAGGATTCCAGTGGCCTGGAAACTGCCTGCTTTCTCTGACAACACCAGGAGAAATACACATACACAAACACACATACTGCACTAAAAAAAAAAAAAAAAAAAAAAAAGGTGTACAGGTTGCATATATACTATAATGTATGTGTAAAGTATATATGCTGTGCAGACAAGACATCTGGATTTATGGTTTCATTTTATTTTGCCTCAGTTCAGATGTATATAATATACCACTTATGGCTAAACAACCTGTCTAGACTCCTTGGTGGAGAGAAAAATAAGCATCGTTTCAGATGTCTACATTAGGGTGAGATGGATCATGACCTAGAGGTGTTTATTCATTTCCCAAGTTATAAAGGAATCCTGGACAACCATCTTCAGCATGGAATTCTGCAGTGTTGATGTCTAGATGTGAGTAAATTAATCCTGGGGTTTAGATTTTTAAATCCAAGCAGACTGTGAGCTCAGTTAGTCCAGCTCTTGTTTAGCATGACTCAGAAACATTCCTCAAGCACTACCTGATTTAAGCTTGATATCTTCTCTTTGCATAGCAGGTTTTTTCCAGAATGGCATCTGGCCTGGATTCAAAGCCTTCAGTCAATGGACAATTCAATTTTTCTGAACAATTTGTTCCAGTGGTTTATGACCATCCCCGAAATGATGTAACATGGTAAATAAACACGTTATCAGTTCCAGTTTTGCTTTAGATTTTGTCTTTGATTTTGGCAAATATGTGGGATAGTGAAAAATCACGTAAAAATGTACAGATTGCATGGCAGTTAAGTGCTTCATTAGCATTTCATTAAGTACTTTCTTACAGAGTTATTTTATGGAACTTCTAAGATCCCTATCATTCACCAACAGCAGGCTCAGGCAGCAGCAGCACAATTACTTTTAGCTTTTGGTAGTGAAATGATGGAAACTGAATTTCTAAATACAATATTCATGAATTATTCACTTGCTGGGAAAAATTTTTTTCATTGGATTTGTGGTGGGATTTTCTTTTGGGACTTTTTTCCTTGGTTACAGAGTTAACTATAAGCAAAGCTATATTAGCAAAGCTAAAAATCCCAAGTCTCTTCTAAAAACATACAAGTAGTGCTACAAAATTAAATTTCTTTTATCTCCTTGTGACTTAAAGCTATTGGATTTACATAGGACTTGAAAACTGATAAAAATCAATACATTTTTGTGGATGTTGAAAAACATGGAGCTTCATTTCTCATTAGGACACATATTCTAAACCATCTCTATAACCACTTGTAAGATTCTTCCAGGGACTTATGACTGACATAATCTAAACTTATTAAATACTCCACATTTTTGGGAAAAACACTTTGTTTTCCTTAGTTGCAACTAATTTTGTGTGACCTCAGATCTTGCTCATCCACTTATCTCTCTGTGGGTGACTTGAAAATATTTATTGAGGTGCAGTAACATGAGAAATAAATGCCAAATTATTTCAAAATGTTTAAAAGCCAATGTTCTGCAACCTCATGTTCCTCCAGCATTAAGAACTATTTAAGGCATGTGGTGACGTTTACCGTGACTGTAAAAGTAGTTTTTCAAGTGATGAATTCAAGTCATAAATTCATGTCTGTAGTCTATAGCAGACTTCAAAACTGCCACTCAATCAGAATCCCCTGCAGGAGAGCAGGAAGAAATACTCCTGGTACTAAGAAACAAAATATAAAGAAATCATAATTTTGTCCCTCTTCCCCCCAAACCCTCATATTTAAATAATTTTGATGGAACCGTGGAAAAGTGAATCATTCTAGATATAAATCCATAAAGAAAACTGGATATGGTTTAGGATGAGTTATTGAACTGAGTACCAATGGTTTTGGTATCTGTACCGATTTATCACGATTAGCACACATACAGAAAACGATCAGAAGCTGAAATGAGGCTGAACTGCCACAGAAGTCACCTCAGGCCTCAGAATGTAACACACAGAGATTGTTTCCCTTGTGGGAAAAGCCAACAAATTAAACAGGGAGAGAGAACAAGTGTGAGGAAGAAGAAAGCAAAAGCATTTAATTAAAACCGAAAAATGCAATATTGAGAGAAATAGTCCCAGTTAGCAGGCTGCTAATTTCATCACTCTGTTCAGCCTTTCTGGATGCTTTTCACCAGGTCTAGAGGAGATTCCTTGTTTTCTTTTTGGCAGCGACTTTTTGATATGGAGGGGTGGGCTGGCTCCCTGCTTTATGCGAGGAAGACAGAAACATGAACAAGACTTTATCCACAAGGCACTCCAGAAGCCCCTCATGCTTGGTGGGAATGGGCAACCACACGCCCCTGTTGTAGGTGATTAATCTGTTAATAAGGAAGATTAATTTGTTTTTTTTACTTGAAGTTAAAAATAAACCCCATCTTCAGTAATAAGGAAGAAAGCAGAGAGAGAAGAGAGATTTCTGTTAATACAAGCTCATATTAACAGGCCACGTAAGGTGAAATAATGAGCAGCCTCAGGTTGTATGAGGCATTTGGGAAAGTCACAGAAATTTTTAAAATCTGGCTGTAGTTTCACCTTCCCAGAAACTATGATACATGCAGAGGCGGCTTTAAACTGCTCTTAAAACACTCTAGTTAATCTTCCCCAGCATGATGCAGAATAAATTTAGGCCCACTGCAATTCATCCTTTCTTTCTAGCAAAACTATGTTCAGAGGGCCACAAAGTAACTTTTAAAACCTTCAGAAAAACAGAAATGGCTGAATACAACAAATTTTCATTTAAAATGTTGCCCTTTAAACCCTCAGAGCAAAAATGTGGAGAAATTTGGAGCAATGTTTCCAGCTAAATCTGTTCTAGAGTCAAAAAAAGCACAGCATTTTAACATGGGTAGGAGGTCAAGAAAAAAGTTGAAGTAACTTGGTAAAGAGCTACTTATATCTTTTAAGAGAATCACAAAAAACCAGAATTTATCAGTGTAGGTACTTTGTAAGTAGGTACAAGTTTGTTTGGGATGTGTATTTGCTTGAAATTAAGCACATGCTTAGTGTTTCATTAATGGAAGTCTTAGATTTGACTTCTCTCCATCCTAAGCCTCTCTAAAGTGATTAAATGGATGATGCTTTTCTCAGCAAGTTGCCCCTTGATGAGGCACTCACTTTACCAAAGTGCATCTCAAGTTCTTTTCCGTAGTGTAATATAGTTTTATATAACCCCATATATATGGATTCTATAAATTAGCACTGGATGTTGCTTGAAAATGAGAATTCTATATACTGACTCCAATTGTTCCATCAGAAATAAAAGAATTATATACATACCACACCTATCTGTGCTATACTATCCATATGAATGTGTTGGGTTTGTGAAGGAGCATTTTCATATACCTTCTGTTTTAGACATCCACCAGAAGATGTATATCCGTAAAAAATACATTTGGAGGTTTTTCATTATTAATCAACGAATAAAGTCACAAAGTAGGACTTAGACAGTGAGCTTTTGAAGGTCTTTATTCCTGTTTTGTATATATTAAAGACACAGCTTGACCTTTGCCTGCAGGCCATTTGCTGCTAATGAAATAAGAATGTTCCGCCTCACTTGCTTTAGTCAAGGCAGAATCTGAACAGCCACAAGAGAGCAATAGCAAGTGAGAAGAAGGCATTGCACGTAGCTCTCAAATATGACAGAGTCTGGAGTGCTGCCTGTAGATTGCTTACTGTTATTGATAGGCACATGGCTAATTTAAGGTAAAATGTTCCAAAGTAAAATTCCATTACTGAAAATTTGCTGGCTCTTAAAGGCTTTGAATGACTGCCAACAATCTGCAGAAATTGTCATGAGGTGCAGTAGCTTCCAATGAAAACCTAATCTTTCTTTTATTTAAAGGATATTCTCATATTTCTGACTCCCCTTTATATCTGTCTTGATTAACTAATGTAGCTCAGCTCTGAGCTTATTTGATTCCCAAACTGAGACAAGCATTCAAATACCTTGCTGAACTGAAGCCCAGGTTTCAACATGTGTGCTCATAAAGGAATGCTAAATTAGTATGAATTGTTAACAGAACAGGAAATGTTCATGTATCAAATGTTCTATATATAGCACAGTAAACAGGAAACAGTAATTAAAAAAAAAAAAAAAAACAAAAAACAGCTGTGGTGACAAATGAGCTTCCATGTAGCATGAGATCCCCCAGGGCATGGAAATATGGAGTGGGTAAATCATATACTGCAAATAACACACAGTCATAACAGCCATTCCACAGATATCTTTGACGTGCCTTACTTCTCACAAACACGACTTATTCCTGCGTTCTGACACAGGAATTAATAAATAACACAACTACAGAGACACAAATGAAACACAGCAATAGGCAGCGAAATCAGTGGAGCAACAGGGAAAATTTGAGACTTATTTTTGGCTCCAAAGGCCAAGCTACAAAAAAAAAAAAAAATCTCATTCCGATGCTAACTGGAATGAAAGGTACTTTGAAAATTCTCATTACTTACATTTCAGCCACACAATGCTTTTGGAATTAAATCTACAAGTACTGACTGATCTGAATCTGCTCCTGAGTCAGATTTCTTGAAGGACAAGTGTGTTTATTCTTAAATTAGGTTCTTTATTCTATATTTTAAGACTTAATTAAGTGGCTTTATTTAAGATATGTAATGATGGGAAGACCCATATAAATCAAAATATCAGTTGGGTCAGCACACCAAAAATTGCTGCATACCTTAAAAGCTACTTGAGGCCCCAAGTTTGAAAATGTGGGCTATTATAGTAATAAAATACAGCATTTGCCAGTTTGGCTGGAAATGCTTTGGTTTGTTTAAGTAAACATATTTATAATGGAGCAGTTACAACCAAAAAAAACCCAAACACCCAAAAAACCCCCCCCAAACCTTCCAAAACACATAAATCAGAAACTGTTCTCTTGCACAAAGGCAAGCCACATATACTCTAAGTATGGCTTTAGCTACCAATGTCAAAGATTTTTCATTGGCATAGGTTAGAAAATGCAAAATACTATTTTTTACTTGTACAGAGGTCCAGTACATACCACGAGTTTTACAACTTATTCATAAAAATGGAGATAACATTCTTAATAAGAGAAAAAGCAGGAGGAAGTGACCCAAACAACCGAAGACAAAGCAATAAGCAATTGTAGGATTTATATTCAAACTCAGTAATTCTGTCTGTATTGGTCTGTTTCTATCACCAGGTATGTAGCCTGAGTAAAAGAAGGAAACAGAACAAAATATTATGTTATTAATTGTGCATATAGAATTTTGTTGATGATCTTCAATTCCTGCTCTCTTGGATACAAATAATTCTGAGACGAATGTGAAACCAACTTTCCCTGAAAACGACTCATCAAGATTAAATCACTAATAGCAATTTGGACTTTTTTTTCCTAAAAATGTACAGTGCTGAACCATTCCCACACGTCCTGTCGTAGGGTGCCAAGGTGAGCTCAACACCTCCCTCTTCACTTCCCCCCCAAGAAGCCATAGAGAGCAATGAAGTCGCCCCTCAGCCTCCTTTTCTTCAAACCAGACAAGCCCAGAGGTCCCAGCCTCCACTCTCAGGACATTCCTTCCAACTCTCTCACCAGTTTTTTGCCTTCCAGCCACTGCTGCCCCAATTTGTACTTGTGCCTGGCTTCTTTACGCTGCCCTACTGCAGAATCTGGCATTTCAACTTGTTAAATTTCATCCCATTAATCATTGTTCACTGCTCCAATCCATCTAGATAGGCCTCTGCAAGGCCTCTTCTCCCTCAAGAGAGTCAGCAGCACCTCCCAGATTTACATCATTTTCCTCTTCTTTCCTTATTATTTGAGTGTTGCCATGGAGCAGACTCAGAACCACACTGTGCTCACTGTGCCCACTGATCCAGCCAGAATTCACCACAGAGTAACTCCTTGTGAAGAGCAAGCATTATTTCCCTTCCTTTTTACCCACTCATGCCACTCCTGCTAGGCCTAAACAGATATTCCCAAAGGTAGCATGGTATGAGATACTCATAGGAATCTGTTTCTGGTGCAAAATATCCCACCTTGATCATCATGTCACCCATCTTTGGTATGTTATCAATATTTGTAATACTTTATACGACATAATAATCATCCACATTGTCACTCCTCCACTAAAAGAAAATCAACCCCCAAGGTAAACCACACAGATGGGTTTAAATCTGAAATTCAACTGAATGTCTTCGCTTGTCCTAGAAACCCAAAACAACTCTTCTGTGTGATGTCTAAAGGATGTTGCCATGTTAGGGCACACAGACCAGAGAGCAGCAAAGTGACAAGACAACAACAACCCGTGTCCTGCAGAGTCTATGATTAGGCAAGGTCTGAGAACACTTTAAAAAACCTCATTAACTTCCCTTTTTCATGTGGCCCCTTTCAACTAAGTACATATGGTTAAAATTTTCCTGAACAGCAATTTTAAAAACCTTTCCTGATGTGCGCACCCTGTGTATAATGCACTGTTCAACCAATTCTCTTTGTCTTTGCCTGTTGCCATATGACCTCTCAAACCTTTTTGAGAAGGGTTGTAGCTCCATGTTCTTGATCTAAGAGATAAATATGAGTTGCAGAAAAGAAGGGAGGTTGTTTTCTCACATGCTTTTTGCATATCATGATTTGTTTTGCAGATACCTGTGTTATACCTTTCTGGATGCTCAGGATTCTGAGTCTCTGTCTCAGTACGGTTTGCTACCCTTGTATTTTCCATAAAAATCAGGAGGAAGTATTTTTCTGCTGATAATATACCTTTTTTCACAAAGATTCACACAATCTCTTCTGAAATATTTTCCAAAAAAAGGTTGGATAAAGTACTCGGGTTTGTGTTCTTAGTTATGATATCCAAGCTGAAGACAATTAAGAGTGACTTGTTTAATATTCTATTCAACAAGAAGAAACATGCTTTAAATGGAATACCTTAGGAGTTTAAACTATTCTCCTTTGTTTTACAAAGCATAACTGGAAAACCGACAAAGAATTTCTTTTCCCCACAAAATATTTTAAAAACGATGGAAATCAGAACTTTGCATCAAAGTACTTCCTCAGCCTCAACCTAAAGCCTAATCAGCTGGTATAAAGTATGTTTGTGTTGGCTGAATTTACTGTGTATTGAGGAGGCACAAATGTGCATACAAAAGTAGGAAAAGGTGGAAATACCACAGAGTACCAATGCCTTTGTGGGAAAGTGAGAAGCTGTGAAGTGATATACAAGTTCAAAGGCTAATTATGTAATAACTCACTGAAAGGTCAAAGTCAGCAAAGTACAGAGATAAGCCTTAAAATACTCACTAATGAAAAAAGGGGGCACAAATTTCAGGAAGAAAAAAGCATTCAGATACTTTCTGCCCTTTAAATGTGAGTTTTCCGAGAATACATGTCATGGTTACGTGGGCTTGGATCCAAGAAGCAAAGTGGAGAGCTCTCCTCTTACCTGCCTGCAGGACTTCCTTCTCCACATGCTGAAGTCACAGAACCACGGAATCCCAGCATGGGTCAGGCTGGAAGGGACCACAGTGGGGCATCTGGTGCCACCTCCTGCTCATCACGGTTATCCTAGGGCACACGGCACAGGAGTGTGTCCAGATGGCTCTGGGATATCTCCAGTGATGGAGATTCCACAGCCTTTCTGGTCTCTGTTCAGGGCTCGGGCATTGCCCAGGGCAGAAGTTCTGCCTTCTGTGCAGGGGGAATTGCTGGGATCAGTCTCTGCCCGTTCCTCTGGTGCCATTGCTGGATCCCCATAGCAGAGCTGGGCCCTGCTGGGAGCCCTCCCTGCACCCAGAGACACCTGGGGCTGAGGGCCCCTCTCAGCTGGGGCTCCTCTCGAGGCTGAGCAGCCCCAGCTGCCTCAGCCTTTCCTGGGCATGGAGATGCTCCAGGCCCTTCCTGAGCTCCACAACCTCGGCTGGCCCCTCTCCAGGAGCTCCCTGTCCCTGCTGGGCTGAGGAGCCAGAGCTGGACACAGCACTCCAGAGGTGCCTCCAGGGCTGAGCAGAGGGGCAGGATCACTCCCTGACCTGCTGGGAATGCTCTTTCCAATGTACCCCAGGATCCCTTTGGCCTTCTTGCCCTGAAGGCACTGCTGGCTCAGGGACAGCTCATTGTCCTCCAGGTCATTCTCTGCAGAACTGCTCATACAGGTCACCCCCAGCCTGTGCTGATGCCTGAGGTTGTTCTTGTCCAGCTGCAGGACTCTGCGTTTGTCTTTGGTGATCTTCAGACAGCTCCTCTCCGCCCGCCTCTCCAATCTGTCCAGGTCCCTCTGAAGGGCTGCCCAGCTCTCAGGGATATTGGCCACTGCTCCCACATTTGTGTCCTCAGTGAACTTCAGATGAGGCATTTGTCCCTTCAGGCAGTGGGGCCCAGTACTGAACCCTGGGGGACATTACCAGTGACAGGCCTCCAGCTAGGCCCCATCCTTTGTGTTTAGAGCTGGTTTTATTGCAGTGCAGTTGTGGCTGGGTTTATGTGTATTGTTTGATCTGGGACTGTGTGGATGCTGACCCTTGACTTTGGTGCAGATGTCAGGCCCTGTGGACTCACTGCATGCGGGCAGACACCAGCCCATTTATATCCCACAGAAAGGGTCTCCATAGCTGGAAAAAGGGTGAACGTGTCACCTCTCCTGTCGTCCTCACTGAGCTACAAGCAACAGGCAGGAACAGTCACATTGCTATTGTGTTTAAGATACAAATTTCATTGTTGGCTTTCACCTTGCTGAGCACGGCCTTGCTTGATTTGGTACAGGGTATAAGCCAAGGCAGGAACAGGTGTCCATGAACAATGCAAATTCTGGAATGAGTATTGGGACTTTGTGAGGGTGAGAAAATCCTGTCTCTTTTGACCTATGATATTTTTGGAAACAGTAAGGAGCAGTGTTTAATATTCATGAGGAATGGTAGCTTCTTCTTCCCTTGTCCTGCTGACTGATGCATACAAAAGGAACAGAGAAGGCAGATATTTTCTGTCTTTAATACAGGCATAAGCAGTGTTACACTGATGGAAATGATTGCCTTGCTTGATCCTCATTCAGTGCAAGGACTGGTGTATTTCAGTGACTGGGCAATGTGAGATAGGAAGATGGCACAGACACAGGCCAGAAATCCTCATTTTTGGAAACCCATTGCTGACAGCTCTTGACAGCACCATCTGACTTTCCTCCTAGGGCTGGTACCAGAGTTCAGAATTTACATTTTGCTTATATTACTGTATTATTACTTGTTTTCCAGACCACTGCACATGCTGGCCAGCTTAAAACTGAAATACAGCCCCTGCCTTGGCAAGGGCAATGTTATCTGTGAAAGTCACTCTGATACTTAATTCACTTATGTGACTTCCTGGGGCTTGTGGGTGTTAGATTTGGGTTTCGGTTGCTTAATTCCCCATTGGATTTGCATGGCTGAATCCACAGAAAAGGCTACAGCTCACACAGTGCCCTGTGTGCATTTGCCAGTTCCACAAAGCACAAGGTAACTTGATTAAGGCAGGCACTTTTGACTTCTTGATGGTTTTTCAGGCCGGCACACCAGAATTTTTATAAATGTTTTACAGAGGAAATATGGGATCTTTTTGTCTGTTGTGGACATCATTATGTAAAATGGAAATACAAGAGAAAAGGGTTTTTTTATGTTAGATGCTTAATACCAATAAAAGTAAAACAAAGACATTTTTAAAATAGCAACACTAAGGATTGAACTTTTATTTTCTAGGAGACATTGCCGTTTTATTAGACATTTGTTTTATAATTTTAATGACAAATTCCAGTGTCTTTCACTGAATCATGCAATAATTTCACCTCACAAAAGGCTCTGCAAAAGGACTCACACACTCAGCAAGCCTGGGCTTGTTTTCAGGACTGTGCTCTGCATCTGAAATTCTTATTTTATATATTAATTCGTTACTACTCAATAATGTTCAATCATGGTATCGATTGAAATTCTTTTGAAAAGGGAGCCTATTATGCAGTGGGATGAACAAACTGCCATATGTGAGAAAGAGAACATTAAACTGAGCCCAGATTGTCTGAGGCAATCACACGACTCAGCCACCTACACTCTGCAAGAACTCACACACAGCTTTGTAGTGCTGTAAACTCCTAGTGTGCAAAATCTGCCCATTGAAAAAAAAATTCTGCTAGTCTAAGGATTTTACATAGCAGGCAAACCCACAATTTCTCCTCTGAAAACCAACACCCCTCTAGTTTTAGTCTTCCCAACTTTGAGGGTGGGACGAGCCCTTTGGTGAAAAATTAAGCAAACATAGGCATATATGGAAATATTTACTAAAAAATGAAGATGAAAATCTTTGATGACTGTGGCACATGACATGTGGAAATGTTCTCACTATCGGGAGAGGAAGTTTTTTCTTTGCCAGAAGCAGTGATACTACATGTGCACTTAAAGGAAACTTCCCCGCAAAGCCTGATTTCTGCGATTAAATGGCCATGGTTTAAATTTAAGAGAGCGGAGCTACTTGAAGTATTTTTAAGCACAGCATGCCCAAACCTTGAGCTATTTATGTCAGTTCTACCTTGCCAGTCATTACTCCCTGTGACAACTCCATCCGAATTCCTCAAGGAACCATTTTGTGGCTGCTGTCAACATAAACATGTGTAGATTACTTTGCTTTCACCATATTCCAGCAATTCTCAGCTTTTCCCATGACCCCATTTCCACTTGCACTTCCAAGATCATGACCTCCACTTTGGAAACAGCATTTGCTCCAAGATATACTCTGCCAACCAATGCACTACCCCAAAAAAATGAGCTCTGTGTTGATCATGACCAGGAAGAAAGGTTCTGAAATAACAGTCACAGCTCCAAAACCTTCCCCTAAGGGGAAATGACCTGTGAAAAATCCAAGCTCCGTTCTGTCAGCTTTCTCAACAGCCTATACATTATGCCATGAAGTTATGGGCTGATATCCCTTATGGGACACTCTCAAATATGAGCCTGCTACTTTATGATGATGAACTCAAGACCAACTGTCTACATCAGAAGGTATGACAAAAATTGATGGTGAGAGTTAGCCAGTGTCCTTCTCATTTCCTCAAGTAAGATATACAAGAGAATTGCTGGTTTTAATTAAATTTAGCCCATGAGGTAATGTTATTTCCCTAAAAAGTGTGATTTATCATGTCCATCATTACTCTGAGCACTTCAAATGAAGCTGTTATACCATAAAGCTTTTTGTTTTTTACTGCAGAAAATCCCCCCTATATTTGTGAAGTCTAGAAACAAACGCCTTGTTTTTGTGATTTCAGAAATGACAAGTTTTCAAAACACTGTCTGAGCCATTAAAACCCAGAAGGTAATAGGCAGCTGAGTGACAGACCTTTGTTTTCCAGTATGACTCTCAGAAATTTGCTCTGAGGAGGCCCAAGTACTCCCCAGCTCCAGTTATGCTCGTTAAAACTGGAGTGGTTCCATTCATGCCAGCTCAACAGAAATCAAAACCTGGCTTGAAGCCTTGGAGCTTCATATTTCAGCTGCTCACAGCAGAAGAGGCCCTTGGAAATTAGTTCTCTCAGCATGTGGTCTGGATGGAGTAATTCTACCTCCAAAGCAATAAAAGACAAGAAAATGGCTGTTTTGGGCTGAAGTCAATGAGTTGAGCTGGCATTGTAACCAAAGCCATGGGCAGGGACACTTTTCACTATCCCAGGTTGCTCCAAGTCCCATTCAGCTTGGCCTTGGACACCTCCAGGGATTCAGGGGCAGCCACAGCTTCTCTGGGCACCCTGTGCCAGGAACTCAACCTCACAGCAAAAAATTTCCTCCTAATACCTCATTTAAACCTTCATTGCACATCAATAACTGATGACCCCAGTGCTAAAGAAACCCTTGATCTAGAGCAGGATCAGAAGGGAGAATGAGCATTTCAATCCAAGTCAACAAAACCAGCTACTATGGCAGGCAGCATCATTTTCTCGAAGGATCTATGCTTTTTCTAGTTCTGAGATGGACAAAGTGCTATTGAAATAACAGTTACTGGCCTACTCTTCCCTATAGACCTGGGAGGTACATCTACAGAAAATTCAGGCAAAAAGTGATAAAGCACATAGGTATTTGCAGCTGTCCCAGCCCAAACTGGAAGGGCTACATAAATCAGGAGCACTGGATGCCTCCCGACTCACTGCAGAAAGGATGCACAATCTGTCTGAGCAGGCATCTGGCACAACCCACTTTTTACAAGCAGTCTTGTAAATCATTGTCTTCAGCAATTACTTGGTCCTGCAAATAGCAGAAAAGTTATTTGCAATCAAAACAGCTCAGTCTTCTGGAGGGAACTATCCATGAACTTAGAGAAAAATTTCTGTGAAAGTCATGAGCAATCAACACCAGCAGGGGATTAAGATGTTCAGTGGGCCAGACATGGAGACTTTTCCTTCTCTCATAGGTTGTTGCTATTAGTGAGAGCAGAGAAACTCTCGAACCAATTCAATATCTCCTTTTGAATTTTACCCTAAAAGTAGTTTTCAGGTAGGGCAAGCTTTTTATGTGTCTTGTCACTGGGCCTGGAAACCTCAATGACTAGATCTGACCTCAAGTAGACACTCCTTGTTGTTAAAATGCTGGTCTTAGTTTAAAAAGAAATGAGAGTGCCAAGAATTAGCATCTTTTGCTTAGATCAGAAAAGAAGTTGTCTCTATACACACAGCAAAGATCTTTTGGGAAAGATTTCCAGCTCTCCAAGTGAATTTCTGGACTCCTAAATAGGATCTGCTAGGTTCAGGTTATCAAGGGTCATAGATGGTGACAGACAGGATGCAGATGGGTGCTTGAGTTGGTGGTTAAATGCTCAGCTGGGCACACTGGAGCCTTGCCTTCTTCCCTCCTGATCTTCTGAGGAGCCCTGGAGAAGAGGAGAATCCTAACGAAGGCAGAGTCACATCGGTTTTCCATAGGAAAAGAAAGCTACTCAGGAGCCCGCCATGGCAGGGAGGGCACTGAGGACACCCAGCTTTCTCTCTCTGTCCTAATCCCTGCTCAAGAGTCTCAGTTTTAGCAATTTTACTGGTTTTCATCTCATTTTCCTGTTACATTGCCGGTGTTATACCAAGACCATTTCTGGTTCTGATGGTAGAAAAATGAGAAGAATCAAATCTCCTTCCATACCTCATTTCTAACAGTGCATAGACTTCACAGAGACCCAAACCTGTCTCAGCCTTCTGATTGTTTATGTTAACTTTAGGCTTGACTTTACATTTCCAGCTTTCCCAGTATTTTGTACCAGACAAAACTTCATCTAAAATACCTTGTGCTATATAAGTATATATTATATATGTATATGGTTCCTACAAACTCCTTGCCAGTGCTGAAAGGAAAAATTAGAAAATTTAGAGCAGATACTTTTTAATTAGCAACAACTGATAGCTCTAGGGTTCTTAGCCAGATGAATTAACATGGGGGAAATCTAGATAATGTCAATATGTTGCATCCCCTTTCAGCTGTTATTTCCCCAAACTTCCTAAGAAGGCAGTGAAATGTCCTCTGAAGTCAGCTGGAATATTTTTTTGGTATGTTTCTTCACAGCGTGCCTACTTCTGTAAACAACAACAACAACAACAAAATTATTCACTGGAAAAGTTTAAAAGGTACGGAAACACAGATATTAGCAACTTTAATATAGATATCATTATTGAGGCCAGAAGCCTATAAATAAAGCATTGGAATTAAGAGGTGATCTTCATGAGATGTGATTTTATAAATACTTTTATATGACCACTAGTGATTTTCAACAGAAATGCTGCTCTGGGTGCTCAGGCAGACCTAGACTTAAAATCTGGCTGGTTTTAGGGTGTCGAAGGTGAGCAAATAAAAATGCAGGCCTCTACAGGCACCGTCACTTCTGCTCACATCCTATACTCACGAAATCTCTGTCACCAGCTGTGACCCCTGGGCACGTGGTTCTGTGCCCACCAACATCACCCAGGGATGGTGCATAAAGAGAGAAGGCTGAGGATGACGTAAGTTAGAAACACAGCTTAACAAAGTAGTTCTGCAGGAGAGTAACTCAGGTTTTCCTACTTCCTTGGCAATAGCTGGAGGCTGTAATGTTAACTGCTTGGACATCTGCATCCTTAGAACAATTTATTCCTTTAGTAACCAGGGTAAACACTTGTGTGCTGCTAGGAACCAGAATATATCACTACTCAACAGAGGCAACTGAATGCAAGGAAAGAGCTCAATCTACTCTTAAATTTAATAATCTTGATTTTAATGCCTGGGAGAGAATGACCATTTTTTTTCTTACTTTCTTTACATGAAACTGAGAAGGACATTTATAAGGTCAGGCATTTCCTGAGCTTTGCCCACGGTGGGTGTTTTGAGGTCTATTATATGCACGCTTCCCCAGCGCTCCTATTTTTTATTGTTCTTAACCTCAAGCACAGAACCTGATAAAGGTTAAACCCTGTAGGTTGTAGCACAGTGCCAGCAGTGACACAGAGCCCACACCCCAGCTGCCATATCCCCCTCAGAGGACACGGAGGAAGGAAGGAAAGGAAGGTGCCAAACAGCCTACATGATTCTGTTTCAATTAGCAAGATTCCTTGCCAGCCGTGTGGAACCGCAACAGGCAGAGCATGAGGGATATGCTTTGCCTGTAACTCTGAGCCACTCTCTAATTTGCTGTGACAAGTGAATAAAGCTGAATGAACTGAAGAAATCCAGGTAAGAGAGAAGAGAACAGTAATTTAAATATCTAAACATTTAGAAGTCCTCCTGCTTCATGCTGCGAAAGTAACTACATATATCACAAATTAATTTGTGATGCTCTGCGTGAGTCATGTGCTCTGATGCTAAGTAGTATTCCCATGAGAAATGTGGGGATGGGATAGAGAAACTGCTCTAGGAGTTACCATCTCTTAATTCCTGGCCACTTGGCTTCTGAAAGGCACCTCTGATTCATAAGGGAAATGTTGGGGTGCTAGAAAAAAACCTTTTGTCATTTTTTCACTCGTCTTGACTGGGCAGCTGTGCCTTACTCTGAGAGGATCAGCTAGGGAAGTGCAACTCGAATATTCCATAGCAGCACCAAAAAATGGAAAAACAGTTCATGGTTTTCTCATTTATTGTATTCGTGTGCTTATTTCTATTTTATTCACCTGTGTCCTCTGAAGTACATTTTGTGCTACACAGCCTGGAGAACGTAATAACAGGGGAGCTGTGGCATCAGCTGAGGCATGCTGGGGACACACCACTTCTCTGACCTTAACAGCCCAGTGCTGTGTTGGTAAATTGCCACTAAAAATAGAACAGTGGTGAAACCTGAGGACATGATTCACCTTATTCATTTTAAAGGAAAACCATTGTTGCTGGAGAAGGGGTCGAATAAAACGCAGTGATCAGTCCTTTACTGTTCATGTGCTACTCACACAAAACAGTGGGAAGAACAAGCCCAGGGGAGATCTGTGATGGGAACCACCAAGTAAATAATTTGTTGTGAGTGCTGCACGACTGCAGACCCCATCCTGGCCGTGTTCGTTCCAGGCTGAAGCCACAGTAACTCCTTTGTGATTTATGGGGTAAGAGCAGCAGTCAAGTGTTCCCATCGCTGGTCCAAGTGCCAAGATCGTACATAAAGACTCTTTAATGGCTCAGGTCTCACTTGCTAAGCTTCGCTACACTGAACTATGGAATAAAAGAAACCTAAAACCAAACAGTAACAGGGGAAGGTTTGGCCATGAACTTCTCAAAGCAATTTTAAGGAAAACACATTAAAAAGCACCGCTAGTTCACAGATCAGCTGTGCAACGGTTTTTATTCCCAATCTCTGAAAGTGGATATTTTCCTTGTAAGCAGGATTCATTTTCCATAATCAATTTTTTTTACTGCCACCTGTTCTGGAGAAGCATCTGACATTTTTAAATGAAAACAAGGCTGCCAATACACATTTGAGTTTACTATAAATTTGTTCCTGACAGGTTTTTCAGATGCCTCAGACCAAAGTAGCACTGAGTTCTCTGCAATGTTATTTAAAATTAGCAAACACTATCTGAAACGTGCAACTTTAATTTCACAGTATTTAGTCACATCCATATCTGAGTTCTCATGTACACTTCAAGTCAAGCAGAAGATAGACATAATCATAATTTGTTTCCAGTTTACAAATCTTTTACCCCACTAAAATAGCTTAATAAGGTCTCATTTAGACAAGAATTAGTCCCAAGATTTTTAAACTTTTTAATGTACTCAGTGTACTTAAGTGTGAAAAAATACACATGCCCTAAATTAATTTGATTTATTGTCTGTTCTCAAAATCATTTACAGTTCTATCCTTTTGCTATCACTTTGGTCACCACATTTATCCCCTCCATTTTTTGAGTCATTTCTGTGAGCTGCACACAAAAGTCTGATTTCCCTCATATCTCTAAGGGAAGGCAAATTAATATTTTCAAAGCTAGATCTCTATTTTACTTCTTAACCTCTTTATCCTTTATTATTATTATTATTATTATTTTTCTACCAAGCTTCATCTGAAAGTAGTGCTAAGTAGGTAACCGTGCTGCCATGGAAAGAACTTCCCATAAGAGTGTGAAGCAATGTGAATCTAGGGAGAGAGAAAAACCCATGGTGAGATAGTCCAGAAGAAAACAGGCAGAGTTCCCTTGTTCTTTTTGAAGATGAAGCCACCAACAATAAAACTTTAATTGGTATTTGCATATTTTAGGGACATTAGAAATTATACATAGTGCTGGCTGATCAAGCTCTTAAATTCTTCCAGAATAATACACAAGATCTTCTACATCATAGCACGGCAATACTCTGCTGAGAGTTTTTAAAAGGACTTGCAAACCACGGGAAACCAAGGATGGTAGTAACACAGATCATGAGCTGCCAATGCAAGTTTCTGTGGGGTCTCCTGTGGTGCCAAGGAACTGTCATCAGTGCACCAGGCCTGACTGGGGACATGTTACAGCTCATACCTCTGTGGTTCATGCTGTATGTGGGCCAGAAATGATTTTTCCAGAGCTATCAGTGGAAAATAAAGATGAGCCGAAGTGGGAAAAAGCTCCTGCCTGTCCACCTTCCTCCTCCACATCATTCCTGTTTGCCTTGTAGTCATGAGGGTGGCAGGGACAAGGACAAGCTGGTGGCTACAGCAGATAATAACCCTTGGAGAGCTCTCCCTTCACGGATCTTCCTCAGCTCTCTTGCCATCTTCAGGCACATCCTTTAGTCCATCTCCATCTCATCCTTGTGAGCACTGTCCTATCTCCTTTCTGCTCAGAAAAAAGCACACTGACTGCAGCAGTTGATGGGCCTGTGGGAGAGGGACAGGCAAGGACACCCAAATCCATCAATGTCATCTCATCTTTGAAATCTTTATTCTCACATTGGTCTGTCTTTTCCACAGCCCAATGGACCAAACTGAAAGCCAGAAAGTAAATGCCAGGTGGGCCATAGCTAAAGATCAGGTTTCCTCTCGTATGTCTGTTTAAAACTCTCATAGTGCTATTAAAATCTATGCAAAGGGGCTTAAAAAGGGGAGGGGGGGAAATTAAGAGTCCATTTACACACTGCATTATTGTAACAGAATTGATCAAAAGAACATGATGATCATATGTGCAACTTCCATGAGGAGACTGTATTTGAAAAAAGAACTTGAACTGGCTATGGGCAAATGAACAGCAAGAAAGAAAACCCTGTTTTAAGATGTAAGATTTGCAGGATCACATACACATCCCACGTACTTCTTTTTTCTTTTGTTTGTTTAGTTTTGCCAGAGATTTCTTTTCTGTAAATTGACGGGCAATGACATCACTTAAAAATCCTGTACATGCTCACATGCAATGTCATTTAACATTGTCATGTGGCTTCCTTAACCAGGGAGGTTAAACCTCATCATTTGGATTTCAACCATATAAATTCAGCCAAGCGAATTAGTTAGAAACATTTTTTTTCCCAATTTTGAAAAATGTAGAACAACAACAGGACAATTATATGTGTTCTTCCTTTTTTTATTTGCAGAATGAGAACAAAAGAGCACCTGGCAGATGTATTCTACGTACCCCTGAAATAAAGATTATTTTGTGCACTGTATAACCTGGAAGCCACTGGTTCAGGGACACTACTATTTAAGCAGAGGTTTTGAAGAGCTGGATTGGAATACTTGGAAAGTAATAATAAAAAGTAATGCAAGCTATGCTAACTATGGTAAAATGGGAGACTAAACCCTCATGCTCAAATTTTACCTACAAGGGAGGCCAGGAAGCAATTTTTCTCCTAGTAACACTGTATAACTGAATAAGTAGACAGTGGGGCTGATCTGAAGCCTGCTGCTGCTAATGAAGCACTTTGCATTTATTTTCCTGAGCTCTGGCTCAAGCCTGTCATAGTCAGAGAGCTGCTCATCTTCCTTTTGGATCCGTGGAAAATTTTCATTGCTGGAAGCAACAAGGCAGACAACAGCACAGTTTGATCAGCAATCAGGCTAGAAAAGAAAAATGCAAGCTATTCTTGCAAACTCAACTCCTGTGAAGCTCCCAGCCACTGAGGATGTTCAAAGTATGAGCACACATTTGTGATCCCTGAGCCTCTTGGCTGCTGAATGCAGAGTAGACTCTGCTGAGTTACTTAGAGATCCTTTTCTGTCCCTAAAGCTTGGCTTCCCGAGCCTGGCTCCATGTGAAGAAGAGAGCTCAGATATTCTTTAAGCTCTTGCTAAGTTTCTTTAATTGAGAGCATGGGCTGGAGGGACATGGCGAGTTCTCTCAGCAGAGGTGCCAAAGCTATTGTTCATCAGGCAGACTTTCTCAAGCCCGTTCTCCATTCCATCTGCAGATTGTGGGAGGCCATGGATTCATCTGGGGGCTGCAGAGGAGATCAAAGAAGAAACCAAAGCTTCAATATTAGTGCTGGCTGATGTGACACATTCACCTGCAGCTGCTCCAACTTCCAATGCCTATAGCTGCCACTGTCCTGAAAATATGGATATCAGCTGGAGAGATAAATACATTTTATTCTCAAAATATAAAGTCATAAATGAGGTTTGTGAGTTGTTTTTTTTTCCTCCTTTGTCTCTGCACAAAATGCCCAATAGCTAATAAATATTTCCTATCAACTGGGAACCTCTGAGTGGGAACAATTATCATAAAATAAGCATTGCAAAATCTTCCATCACCCTTCTGCACTGTTCCAGTGAAAACACAGGAACTGCAGAAAAGGGATATTCCTTATTTTAGTGTGATCACAATTGCCGAAGGCCTTTCCCAGACTATACAAATTAGTTCCATTTTATATTTTGAAACTGTCACGAGTCAAACCTAGACACTGAATTAATTAATGATGCCTACAAAATGAGCCCTCCTTCGGCTTTTTAATTATACTTTGTCATGTGCCTTCCCAGAGTCTTTCAAGGGAAGCAAACACCTCAGTTGTGCTTTTACTTTATACCTAAGAAATGCAGAGTGAACTGAAAGCAAGTGACCTCCAAAGCACTAGTCCTTAAGATAAATTAAACTGAAATATTTCAGCATAGCAGCTGGGTTTTCACGTTGGTCATTGCTGCTCTTTGGGGCAAGGAAGTGTCTCTCTCTCACCAGTGCTTTGATTATTTTGGGACCTAAGTTGGGTGCCAAATGCTCCTTTCAACATTTTCTGTTAATGCATAGTCTGCGTCACACTTAATGAATTTTTACGTGAAGTGTATTTGGTTCTTGGGAATGATTTAAGAAGCTGTCCATTTCAGGGAAAACACTAAGACAGATTTATGTGGGTAAAAACAGAAGTTAATAATGTTTTCTACTTTGTGTCAATATTTACAGAAATATCTCAATAATGTAAAAAACAAGGGGGGGGGGCGGCAAAAAAACACTGATTGAAAAAGTATTTTCTACCCCTAATATCCACTAAAAAAGTTTTCTTTATTGTAGAGGAGTCTGTGAATGATCTGGCATGGTTTTAATTATTTATATGTAGATGTAAGCATTTAAAAATAAGCAATCTCTTATGGGCAATGCAGTTGATTTGATTTAACTTTGTATCTTGCAGGGCTCTAACATTTCCCCTAAAATCTCTGTTCCTGTCTAAGGAGAAGAAGAGAAGCACCAGTGTTCAAAAGTGGCCCGTGACAGAGCTGCAACATGATCAGCCCCAGCACTGGTGAGGGCTGTGAGGCCATGACTCTGCTGTTGCTCATCTGCTTCATGTGATGCCTGCAAGCTCCAGACAACAAATTATCCAATTAAAAAAAAAAACACCTAAATATTTCACTTTGCAGCCACAGAAAAAGCCAAAGCCTGCAAGAAGGATGCTGAGAAGCAAATGGTCAGCAGTTTCCTGCTAGACAGAGACAGACACAGCAACCTGCAGCTACCTAAAAGGACACAATCATATTGTCTTCTGACAGACTCACGAAGTTGTTTTCTCCATTATTTTCTCAATTTGACAGCATTAGCAAGGACTGAATTAGCTCTTGAGTTGTTTTTCCTTATTAAAGCAAAAATCTCTCACGAAAGGGACTTGTTTATTTCAGGGTCAGAGCCTTCTCAGGAGATAGCAGAGAAAATCTGGTTTCAGTTGCACTGAAGTGTAACTTTGGGGTGTGCTCACACACAGGGGCAAGCAGGAAGCACTGGAGTCTGTGGGGATCTGTGGGAATCTGCAGGGACTGGGGAACAGATGTTTCAGGGCTTGCAGCACAGCTGTCCCTCCGTGGAAGGTGCCACCCTGGGGAGATGCTCACAGCCCAGTGGGATGGGTGAGTATGGATGAGACCTGGCAACCCAGCCACGATTTGCATTTTGTCCCGAGCTGACAGGCTAACAAGTGACAGCTGAAAAAGAAGTTAAGAGATCTGGGAGATAAAGGGAACAGGAGTGATGTGAGAAACAAAAAGAGCCAATAAGCGAGAATTTTCCAACTTATATTTTACCTTCTCTGTTCATAAAATAAAGCAACACCGTCACAGACAAAGAGTTAAAAGTGACACTAATCCTCCTTTCATGCCAGACTGTAAACATTCACTTCCTTTGGAAATGAACCAGGAACACAAGATAGAAATACTCTAAGCAACTGTCTATACAATGACCTGTTCATTAGCTAAGAGGGCCTGCCATTAAAGAAACAGTCTGATGAAACTTTGTTGGAGTGACGATTACTTCATGGTGTCCTAATGCTTCATTTAAAGTACTTTATCCATTTATTTGGGTTGGTTTAGTTTGGTTTGTTTTGCTTTGGTTTTTTACAAGTGTGTACAGATTTTATTTCTTGACTCTTTCCTTGTGTACACATGCTCATCAGAGGAACACACCAGCTCTAAGAAGGAAAGAGCAACTTAAGAACTATTTAGTTTGTAAACTTAAGGTAATTACAATTTACAGATTAGCTTAACATATAGGTGACAGCTCAAATGGAAAGATCCCTGCGAGTTTACTGGAGCATCAAAGATCAGCAACACTTAAAAAAACCCATGGCTTTCCCTCAGCTCCTTCTCTGGTATCAGCAGTATTACAGATAATAGTGGGTACTGAAATGTTATGCTCAGTAACAACTGCTTTGTAAGTGTCCCAAGTTAGTGTTTCCTCCCTTGGAAAGGCTTAAAGGACTGAGAAAACTCTGTGTGACTTCAGTCCCTGACATGAGAGCAACCCAACTCAGCTCTCACAAGAGCTACAAGTCACGGCTTTGAAACCAGGGCAGTCAAGCAGAGACCGAAAAACCAACAAGGTTTACTCTTTCAAGAGACTAAACCTTGCCCTGAGTAACACTAAAATGATGTCTTCAATGAAATTAAATACTTTAACATTTGGCCTGCGGGTTTTATTTGCGCTTTACAGGAAGTCAAGGGACCGCAGTGTTAGTCAGAGAAGAATTAATGGCCATTTCTTATTAAACACAGAGAGCTTTAAAGTATAAGTGGAAAAAAACAACTTTACTGCTGTTCCTCTCAGAATGACACTTACTTAAAAGGAGAAAATAGGAGTCCAATGGTATGCAATAAAAGCAACTTAAAGAGAACAACAAATACCAAGTGACTGCTTGGTCAGTAGTTTTCATTCCGCTGCCTGTGTTCTGCTATGTCCACTCATAATAAACTGTCCGGCTCGCTAATAAATGGAGGTGAAACCAAATCAGTGTCTGAGTGCATTACGGGGGTGTCCATAGTGCTCTGTTGAAAGGAGAGTTTATGTACATGTTTAAAAACAATATCCATGCAAAGATACTGCAGCACATACTGGCATACTAAGATTTTCTTCCCTGAGGCCAAACTCGTTTTAACTTAGGAGTTGCTGCCATTTAGCCAGAATTAGTGGGCATGGCAATTACACAAAATGGCAGCACTTTTTTACTCTTCCCCTGGTCCTGCACGCCTCAGGATCCTGATCACCCTCTGCAGGCACCCTGAACTCTGCTTCAGTGTCACAACCTCGCTCTACAGGGGGCTTGAGTCTCTCAGTAGCGCGTGTAAATTTTCAAAAGCCACTCTTACTTTGTTGGTGACACAGGCGGAAATCAAAGTCTTGACAAGTTCATATTGAAGCAATAACATTTGGCTGTCACCAGCAGCATCTCCAGATTTCTTGCTTCCAGATGAGATCAGTAAATTCAGCAAATAATGCTATTTAATTTGTAGTTCAATCTCTCTGTGCTATGCCCTGCCCTGCTCAGCAGGTTTAAGGGGAAGGTAGTTTGATTCACTCTGACTTCAGCCAGTCAATGGAATATACGCTTCTCATCCTGTAGTAAACATCTAGAATAGGTCAGGGAAATCCTAAAATATCCTCATTCTCTCCTTTGACAGTTAAATGAGCCTGGAATTCCTGGTTAGGATGTTGACTCTACTTGATAAACGGGCGAGGTCAAATGAGATGAATTTTGACCCTTCTGGGACCAGGAAAAAATAATTTCCTGAGTTCTGTGCATAGATTTCAATTTTCCTGATTTCTAAAGTCACATTGAGACTTTACTAATTCTACCACTCATGACTTATAGTCACAGAAAATCTTCCTTTCTGTGCTTTATCTTTCTTTTGATGTGGACTATTAGAGCTAAAAAATTTACAGTACCAACTGTAACAAACTTCTTACATGCAAAATATTCTTTTTTTTAAAAATTCTTTTATGAGAGGTGAACAATTGAGACAATTGCTCACCACATTACACAGCCTGGCAGGGACCACTCCCCCCATCCCCAAAAATGACATGAGATGGTATAAAATAAACTCCAGGTCATGGCCATGTCCCCTCAGGACTGCTGGAAAAATCACCCCTGTTTCTCTACCACTTGTTGGAGTTCTCAGTTAAAATTCAGCTTTGCAAAATTCATGCTGCCCGCTTTTTTTCCCCCCTTTCTTTTTTTAAGGTAATTTTTATAAATTAAACATAAGGAAAAGAAGAAACGAAAACACCTGGATCAACAACCCAATGGGCAAGAAACCGAAAGGAGACAATTTAACCACATTTTCCAGGAAGCCTGCTGAGCCAGGAAGAATATTGACACATTAATTTCTATTATAACAGAGCACTGGATGTGAAAATAGTGACTCAGAGGCATTTGAACATGGGGATTATCACTCAGCTTTCCAATGGGAACAAGCCATCCTGCTGCCTAACTTCCACTCTGGTTGAACAGGAGTCAAAGTTTATCTTTCTTTTAAAATCCTAGCCCACAGTCACAGAATTATCAGCAAATAGTGACTTATGAACATGTTACCCCAGTTATTTGTAAGCAGAGCTTCTCAGAGTATTAAATATAAGAGTTTTAGTCAAAATTGGATGTTATGATCTTCCTGAGTTGGTTTTTCATAGCCTCACCATGAAAGCTGACTTGGAGACAGTTCCCAGAATTTACTGTATTTTGATATTTTTAGTGTAATAATTCATCATGTTAGAAGAAAGGTTAAATAACTGATGTTCACATAGTTTAGATATATAGAAAATGACAGCAACACTTTGATCCCAAGCTGTGATGAAATCCCAGCTATCAGATGTGCTCCCAGCAGCTATTGGAGCACAGAAGTTATCAATAACCCATCCACTTCTCATCATTAAAAGTTGGAGTTTTGCTTTGTATGCCTGCCTAGAAAATGAAAATATTTCATGAACAGGTACCAGACACTTGGATAACAACAAGACTGCACAAGCAGGTTGCATCAACATTCCTAAAAATGAGACTTGTTCCTTATACTTAATGCAAAAAGTTTACCACTCTACTTCCAGCGGCAGCGTGGAAATAATATATAAGATTTGGGGTTTTTTTCCACTGGGAAAGGAAAAAATAGATAAATTGGTGTAAACTGTATTTGTTTAATTAATTAATGATTTATTTTTCTATCTATTAAAGAGCTGCTAAGGCGCATCCATGTGAGCAGCAGGCTGAATCCTCCGTGCAAAGGAGCAGCTCTTTTCCCAATTCCCTGTCAAACCAGTGCATGGGTACAGGCTTTTTCCAGCTGAACACCCTTTGAACCAGGTGTACTTTCTCTCTGAGCTCTGGAGTCCCATGGAATCACGTTTCAGCATCAAAAGAGTGGGATTCCCTCTGCTCAGAAGTGAAGCCTGCAAACGATTACAGCTTTGTCGCTGTCGATGTTTGGACTGAGTCAGAGGCACATGCTTGGGCAAATCCAAGCAATTTACTGTTAGCACTCTTACAAAGTGGATCGTGCTCCTGCTAGGACAGAAAAACACATGTTTTTACCATAGGTAATAAAATGCCCATGTACAGATCACATTACAGAAAGTACAAAATGCTGGCATCGCACCAGGACGGCCTGAGTGAGCACTGGCAGAGAGAAATTTGGTTACAGCCACACCAAGAACCAGCCTCGATATGCTTCAGAGGTGGTGCTCCTCCTACTTTAAATCCAGAGAATGGATTTAAAGGCAGATAACAACACAAGGACAAAGCCTTTAGAGATTTCTTTCTCAGATTTCTTTCTCTTCAATCATCATTAATCCTCCACCAGCCACCAGGAAGAATTTTCTCTGAGGCTGTTCCAGGACCTTCCTCTCTCATCCCCCTGTGCTGAGGCCACACCTGAAGGGCTGTGTCCAGTTTTGGCCCCGCACTGCAAGAAGGACATTGAAGGGCTGGAACATCTCCAGGGAAGGGAACGGAGCTGGGAAGGGGCTGGAGCCCCAGGAGAGGCTGAGGGAGCTGGGAAAGGGGCTCAGCCTGGAGAAAAGGAGGCTCAAGGGGGACCTTGTGGCCCTGCACAACTCCCTGACAGGAGGCAGCAGCTGGGGGGGTCGGGCTCTGGGAGCAGGGAACAGGGACAGGAGGAGAGGAAACGGCCTCAAGCTGTGGCTGAACTTTACTACTTTGCCATTTTTATTCCTGTGTAATCTTATTAGCTTCTAAGTTAGTTTCTGTTTCAGGCATGTATCCACTGTTTAAAAATCCAACGCTCTGACACGTGTACTCAATTCACTGGCAGTTCTCAGCAAATAGAAAGAAAATACTTTTCAGTTGGACCAACATCAGAGTTTTCAAATTTTCTAAGGAAAGGACTCTTTTAGTACTTTTGAATTGAAAAAAAAAATTAATTTTCATCCTGGCAATTTCAAAATTGGATTTTGTTTAAATCAAGCTTATAGATATTTTGTAATGAAATAATTGCTTCAAAAGAAAAATGAAGAGACTTCAAGAAATCTCTGATCTGCCACATCCTTTGCCCTGGCAGCCAGCACCTGGATACTTGGCCTTGCACAGCTTCTACATTTATTTGCCAGAGTCCATATAAATTATTTCACCTCCCCTCCATCCCCCAAATATACACAGGAACACACAGGAGCTCTGCTTGAGTGCCTATCATGGCCAGAGGACCCACAAAAACATGCATGAAAATGGGATTCAGATGTTTCCCAGCAGATTTAACCTCTGAGGAGAATGAGAACAAATCTGCAAGAGGACCTGTTTTTGTCATCCTGAAGCTGGAAAGATAATTGCACACTCTCCACCCACCTCCTCAGAGGAGTGAACTAGTGATACCTTCACCGTAACCTCCAGTTAACTAATAAAAGTCTAAGCAAAAAAACCACAGATTTGCCTCACAGATCCCAAAGGTGGGCCCGAAAGGCCTAAGTGTACAGTAGAAATCCCTAAACACCTCCATTTTGTGCACTCACTGATGCTCTTTTGGGCCACATGCACAAATCCTACAAAGTGGTGCCTGTTGGGGAGCTGGCCCCAAATTCAGATGTTCAGAAACCCCTTCCAGACACTGACTCAGACTCTTCCTCTCCAGCATGGAGGCACTCACCCAGCAGGAGAAAGTAGCTTCTACAACACGAGAGGGATGTTTTGCAGCCCAAAAAACACCTCTGAGTGTTTCCATCCATCCATCCATCCATCCATCCATCCATCCATCCATCCATCCATCCATCTATATATATATATATGTATACACTGCCCATAAATATAGGGAGATATGTAGGTGGCTGGATTTAGCAAAATTCAGGATAATATGTTCCAGGATTAGTGAAGCCATAAGAAATACCATTTGTTTTGCATATGAAGTTCTAGTTTCAAAGCTACCCAGCACCCAGAACACATTTCGACCTGCTAAAGTCAACTCAAAAGCTTTTAAAATATGTAAAGAAAATCCATGTACTGCATTCGTCCTGCATTCATCTTGTTTTTTTCTGCAGTTTCTGAGAACTCTACATTTATCTCATTCCCCTGTTGATCTTCACTGCCTTTTAAAAACAGTTTTATTGCTTCTTCAACTGTGCCATCCTACCATTTTCTTCAATTTCCATGTGTAGAATACCGTGTGGTCTCCCTGCACATTTTTTTGCAACAAGGAATGTTCTTTGTTCAAAGCCTTTTAGACTTCTGAGTCAGCACATTTCGAAGGAAATGCTGAATCTGCTGAGGGCTCACGACTTTACTCAGCAAACGAGCGCTTCCAGGCACAGTCAGCGGAATTCTGAAACACTGATGTAAAACTTCAGGCTAATGACCACTTCCCTACAAGATTCTGCAGTTTCTCTATATCAAGAACTCGCTCAAAACTCTGAAAATTGACTCTGTGGATTTGCTTTTTCATGAGCACAATAAATTTGGATTGAATGTTGCCATTCCTGAAATTATAAGTCATTACTTTTTACTACACTCAATTTTGCCTTAGCACAGCTCTACATGGTTTTATGGCACCACCTATTGAAATATTGCATATTAAAAATGTTAAAATTATGCAAACCAGCTTGAGAATTAGCTTGAAATAACCTTGCTGTTTCACAGCTACAGCTTCAAAATGTAGATTGTGGCAAATTATATAAGCAAAGGTTAAAATTTAATTTTGAGCTTCAACAGTTTATTCTGTCCAGTAATTATAAAAACTTCATTTGGTTTAACTCTTCACATGAATGAAAAAACAACCTGCTTTGTGTTTTTATATGCTGACCTTCATATGCAACACCTTTCTGCAGAAGGCAGAGATTATAAATCACCTTGGAAAATGCATCCCAAATTTACTGCAATTATTTTTAAGAAGTATCTCTTTTATTAAAGAAAGACCTAGTGAACATTAAATATTATTTTAATCTTCAATTGTGTTGGTAAGATTTGTTATTTCCTAGCCAATTACCAATTCTGAGGGAAACCCTCCAATAACTGTAATGTGTACATTCTGTAGATTTAAGGAAAACATTAGTATGAATAAAAAGCCTAAAGAAATACCTTAAAGAAAAAATTTATAAAGGTGTTTTCTTTCATTTTTTCCCCATTATATTTGCAAGCAGCAATGGAATGATGAATTTTGCTGATGATACAATGATCACTGAATTTAATCCCGCTGCACCATTGTGCATTCTGACACTGTGATTTTCTGTATTTTATTTTTAATTAAAGTCAAGGCTTATTTTTGCCTCCTCCCACTCTTTTTGCTTTACTCAGGCAGCACAAATTCCTATAGGAACGCCTATATGTTAAAATGTACAGGTATAAATATAAAATACCCTTTTGTTTTGTTGTGGTTTTTTTTGGTTTGTTTTTTTTTAAATAGGCCCTGCAGGTTCCAATCAATATCTTGGAATTGATAACCTATAACTATATTTTGATATTTACAATATAACTTCAAATAGTAAACTGATTTTATTATTTCACCTGGTCCCTTGGACACCCTCCTAACCTGATTGCTGTTATGCAGGAAATTTTGTTTCCCATTGTAGGTGAATCATTTGGGATCTCAGAAAATTAAGAGTGAGAAAATGCTTCTCAACCAGAGCTGTGCATGTGTATAAATAAATTTCAGTGAAGAGGAACCTGGGGACAAATGCAGAGCTCAGGCAGACACAGGTGAAGACACTGTACTTGTTTCCCTCACACGTGTATTCACACAGAAAGCGTTTGCATGCTGAGAAAATACAGGTACAAACCACATCACACATCTATTATATTTAGGAAATTTAACCCCAATATTTGCATAAAACACGGGTTAAAAATGCTTCTTCCTTTGATGTGCAAATAGACACGTCTGCGTGCAGTGTACAGAGGTAATGGCCCAATTCTGTCCTCAAAAACCCACATGAAATTCCAAAGGAAGTGTTTGGTCACCTCACTGGTGCACAGCCGAGTGAAAAATAATCCCGTAACACAAACTAATGTAATGACACTTCTTAAAGGAAAGTCTGTGTATACAGCAGAGGGAAAAGCTAATGAGAAGCAGATGCACACGGAGAGGATTTTGAGTGAAATGGTGTGTGTGGTTTCGCTTTGGGCACGTGTTTCTCTAGCACGTGGGGAGAGGGAGTATATATAGCTATGCAAAGGAAAATATTAGCTGTTGAAAAATGTGTATGCTATCAGGGAAAAAGGGGCTTTAAAGGGGAAAGTATTCAGATGAAAAGGCAAATTCTGGAAGTCTCAGGAGAGCTCAGAACACTTAAACTACAATTGATTCTTTTTTTTTTTTTTGCATATTGGAAGGCCAAAACAAATTAAAACAATTCCTTTCTGTACCCACAAGACAGAGCTGCAGCTGTGCCAGCTGTGAGCACCTCTGCTGCTCGGTGCAGCACCCCACTGGCAGCAGCAACACCCCAAATCCAACATCCTTGACCCTGGCACTCCGGGCCACCACTGCCCCAGTTCACCCTCACTCAGCCCTGGCATCCAGCACAAAGCTCCACATGCCCAGTCTGTACATTTTTTACAAACCCAACCACAGCACCAACATCTGCTGAGTGCTCAGGAATCTTGGCTAGAAAACCAGGTAACAACTCCTCCCTCCCCTAGTGAAGGAAGGATTTTGCTTTTGTGAACAAAATCTAGCACTGTGTGTTTAAACAGTGTGGTAAGGCAGAAATCATTTTTATGAGCTACTATTGGAGTGAATGGAGCAGTGAAATAAAGTTAGCAAGGCCATCTCAAGGGAAGACAAATTTTTCAAGGGGACTTTAGGTTATAAACAAATACTTAACTCACAATTCTTTAACATTGTACAATATAAAAGGCCTACAGGAAGATACAACAACTGTAAGGCCAAGGTAGTGGTTTGTTGCTTTGTTTTTCCAATTCCCCTCAGAAATGCTCTAATTCCACTAAAAATTAATTCTGGGAAGGCTTCTGTTCCTTCAGCCCTTCAGTTCCTTTATCTCAGCCTGCAGACAGTTGGTGTCCATCATTCAACACTTTAGCAGTCTTCATCCACCATGGAGATTCACATTACCAAGAGATTTAAAAGGAAGATTTACCACAAGGTGCTTCATCCACATGTTCTCTAAAACAATTCTGTTCTTCTGAAAATAACCTGAACAACATTTAGGCCAAGACCAAACAGAAAAAGTAGGGGAAAGGTGGAACTAAGGGAATATCTTTTTTTTTAGTGGTCTTTCCTGGAGAGGCATTGCTTCCATGGACTCTGAATGAGGCTCTCAGAGCACAATAAAGAGTTCAGCTTTTCCTGAACTGGTGTCATTAAAGCCAACAAATGGGCTGGGCTGCTCTGGGAAATTCATTCTGAGTATCAGTATGAGAAATCATTGTTTCAGAGCTGCAAATATCAATGGGATCACAGCAAGAACTCAATGAATCATTTAACATGTGTGTATCGGCATCACTGCCTGTGCTCTGCAGTAGCTAAATAGATTAATTCAATCCTATTCTGCTGCCTCAAGAGGTCCTTCTTTTTTTAATACCTTGCTACCTCTGGATGCAGAAATTTGGCAGGCAGAGCCAGGTCCTCACCTGGAGCTGCAGGGCCAGGATAATTTCCCTGCAGGGAAAGACGGGTGGCCCAGCACTGCCCTTCTGCCTGATGAAAAGGCTGTCTGCAAAGAGACAGTAGGTTTGAAACCCTCCTGAAAGCCAGCAGCCCCAAGAAACCACAGATATAATCTCAGTTTTCCATTGGCCATGCGTATTCCACATCAAGGTCCTCAAAAACAAACTGGGAGTGCACCCCTGGCCTCTTCACTTAGCACCTGAGTTGTATTTTGGAGCAGTTAAAGGAGAAAAAATTTGCCTTGCACAAACTCTGGCAAAAGCATCAGGAATAGATAGCTATTTTTATAAGACTTAATCCAAAAATTAGAAGCTACACAATAGAGAAGAGCGGTGAGATTAAAAAAACCCATTTCTCTAAAAGAGAAAAGGAAGCAAAAGAAAAAAAAGAGAAAATGTTTTCTTCTGAAAAGTATTTTCAGTGGTTTCAGCCTGTGTCTCATTCTATAGAAACACTGAGACATTTTGGTAATTTTTCCCACTATTATATGAAAAATGAAATCCCTGAAGGTTGTTCAATTGTTTTAAAATCTTTAGAGTTAGGCCCTTGGAAAACAGAAAAACATAAAGGAAGCCCATTGTCTGAAGTAATTAAACAAATCAATCAGAGTATCTGATTCCTCTCTTATTCTTTGCCTAAATGTTCTTGTAAAGAACATATTTTATCTTACCTCGCATATTGAAGGCAGGATTTTGCTAGTCTAAACTTTTTCTTGTCTATCTTTCATGCAGTGGCAGCTCAGCACATAAATAATGCTGCTGCTGCTGCTGCTGCTGCTGCAAGTGCTGGCACAAAACCCTCAGTCAGTTTTCAGCTGGGGAAGCTGAACTTTGTTCCTACACATCCTGTGACTGGGAACGTGGTGCTTTTGGAAAGGACTGACCAGGAGTGGGCAAAGAGATGCAACAATTTCCAATTGCCTCCTCCAAAAAACTGAGCTTAATGCTTTTGTTCAAGTTCAAAACTGGGGCTAAAACTCGGAGCTGTTGAATACTCCCAGTGACTTTGTTAAAAGCCTTTTGCTATTTTTTTCCCTTCTGCTGCAGAGCGTATATAGAGAAAGGGGAATGAGTATTTGTAAGGCTCAATATTAATATTTTGAAATCATGCTGGTTATTCCTTTCACTGCTGTGGGTATTGTTATCTCCTCCCAAAAAAACCTGCTTATGCCTTCAGGGAAATGTGAAGCCCTCAGCTGGTAGAAGAGCAGTCTCACAGGTTTTTCACAGGCAGGCTGTGGGTGGGTGTCTTTGCTTCCCAGTGACCTAATTTTCCTGTTGGAATTAGAAAGTCAGAGTGTCCCATTCTCACCAGGTAGCAGAACCCAGGCTGAATGGCGCGCTTGGGTTATAATTAAAATGTCTGGCGCGCACTGAGCTCCTGGGCCAGCCAGGCCAGAGATGAACGTGATGTGTGCTCCTGATTGGGCTGGATTTCCTTCCCACCCCTCTCGTTAGGATGTTCTATTCCCGTAAAACACAACCCTTTCTATTCTCACATGTACGTCAATGGTGAGGGATCCGTTTTCAAAACCTGCCCCGTTTCCTCAATGACTCAGCTGCTCAGAATTTCACTGTTTGTGTGAGGAGAGTAATCCCCGGGGTAAAGACATCCCCTACGTGTGGTGCCTAACAAATTTATGTCATTAAAGGTCACCTAAAATCACTCACTTCCTTATATACTCCTTTATGTTGTCCCCTGTGTGTCCTACATCCTTTTCTAAAGTATAGTTTGTGACACATGGCAGTGGGAACACGACAGCAGTGGAAAGAGATGTATTTGAACGTGGCTTTGAAAACAGAATTCTACTGATATTCAGATGCACTTGACACTACTCACTTTAGAGAGGGAGAAAGATAACTTATTTATACAATATTATTTTGATGTACATCTTCACTTTATGTTGTAGAAGGGCTCTCTCTGTACTTCATGTCCTTTTATTTTATTTTTCTCCTTTTTTATGGATTTTCTCAGTTTTACCTCATCTCTCCATATCTCAGCAATCTACCTTTTTCAATATCAGCTGCAAAACTATACAGCAACTGATTTTCCTGATTAATTGGTCAAGAGATATCCCCATTTAACCCCAAGCCCTCTCTCACTGGAATTTCCCAACCAGTCCCAGCCTAAGGATGCCCGTGCATTAATTTAAACCCCAGTAATTTTGTTACTGAGTCACGACATGACTTTTCAAACTTCTCCCTGTTTTCCTTTCTGAAATTGCAGGGGTTGTTAATGCTGGTTGTGGGAAAACAAAAGGGAATCATAAATAGAGATATAGTTTTATTTTCCCCTGAAATATTATGTTGGCAAGGAAAAAAAGTCCTGGCCTTCAGATACCTCCTGGAGATAATTGTTGACAGCTTAATAAGAAGCACAGAAGGAAAGAAAAGAGCAAAGGTATGTCCTAAGCAAGTCCTCAAGTAAATGAGACCCAAGAGTCCTAATAAATCTCAGTGTTGCCAAAAGATAATTCAGTCCCAAAAAATCTGAAGCAGCAGCAGCAGTCCTTCTTTGGTCACATCGGTTGCATTTAAAGGATAAACAAGAGTCCTGAGTTTACAGAGAGCAATTCCAATGTGAGCTGTCATTTCTGTAAGGTATAATGGGCTTTAGAATTTACACACACAGTGGGTTTCCAGCAATTCCTGGTTTATTTAAAGCTTTATTATATTTTTCCTTACTTTGGTTATCAAAATGTCACCTGCCTCTTAGGACTTAGGAGGTGCTTTTGTGGAGTCTGCAAAATGTTCTTATCGAATACCAACTTTGCTGCTCTCAAAGAGGAGTTAAAGCTGTCTGGGGCCTGGCATAGTTCAGAGACTGAGAGGCCGTGCAGTGGGTTTGGAAATAAATCAAAAATCCCACAGGGATGAGGCCAGGCCACTGGCAATTGACTCCAACTACACTGCGCAGAAACATGAAAAATATAACCCCCATTTCTCCCTGCTAATCTTTGGGATCTTAACTAAACATTGACATCTCCAAACATCCTAAAAATCCAGCATTCAATGGCAATATGGCAATAAATGGTGGCCTTTCTTCATTCCCAAGCTCATATACAAAGACAAACATAAATATACTCCCAGTCTTAGTCAACGCAGCCAATTTCTCTGACTCTGCATGATTTTCAACAGAGCAAACCAAAAATCAAATAATTTAGGTCCTTTCTTCAGAGGTAATTTGCTCATTTTATACTATAGGCTATGACAGGTGATGTTCTTTGTCTTTTACCTTGATTACAAACACTTATTACACAGAGAGAAAATATGATTTTCATGGTGAAGGTAAAAGGAGAGTTGGATTCATTTTTAAGAGCAGCTGCAAAATACGTCATTTTTCTTTGTGGCAATAAATATTTTCACAAACACCACAGCACTCATTGGCACTTATAATCAATAGTTTGAAATAATTCTCAATAATTTCTATGCTGATAAGGGACCTTGCATGTCCTTCTGAAATACTTTAAGAAAAGCCTTATTTTTCTGAAAATCAAGGGCCTCCAGTGTTTGTCAAACAGGGCATATAAAATCAAAATATTACAACGAGATTTTCCAAGTGTTTGCGTATTCCTATCAAGTGGAATGTGTTCTGGTCCATATGTTCAAGTCAATAACCAACTAAAAGGCTGAGCATCCTATGCAAAGTGATAAATTATTGATATCCACACCCACAGTTGGATGTTGGCATCTAAGAAATTCTTCCCTCAAAGATGTTGAGCCTTAAGGTAGCCCCTAACCCAGGAAAATCTTATGGGTTTTTATAACACCCGGGTTGTAGAAAAGCATAGGGAAACATTAAAGTGTGGGAGGTGGTTCATAAAATAAGAAGGAAAAGAAAAATTGGTTTATCCAGGGCTGGAGTACAATGGTGAGGGGATGTTTCCCAGAAACCAGGGGTAAAATGCTTCCAGTACAAATAATCTCTTCTTTTCCAATATCCCTTTGAATCTAAAAACCCATTAAAGTTTAATTTCACAAATCTTAGCTGATGCCAGAGCTGTTAAAAAATCTCTGGTAGATCAGCAAATATGGCCTCTACAATTTATCATTCTTTTCAAAATGATGGATTTAAATTAAGAGAGCATAAAGCCAAACTCCATGAGGAGGAGATTTCATGTCCAATTCTAATATAATCCATCATTTTTTTTTGTTTGTAAAATAGAAATACCTAAAATGCTTAAGGGAAATACCTTAAAAATGTGATTTTACTTGAATTTATAACAATACCTACCACAAGCTGTTGATGTTACTTGTGATGACTGTGCTGAAATTTCGGCCATGCTGAGGTCCAAAAATAAAATGAGATTATGGGAGGAACAGGCTATGTCAGAAAAATCTTAATATATTTTTCAAGGAAAAGACTAGGAATGCAGAGAAGAATTTAGAGAAGGGGGGAAAATAATCTATTTTTTGTATCATGTTCTTTGGACAAGAATCTTGGGATTCAAGACCAGAAGGTGTCTGTGCATGAACAGATCATCTTCAGATCAATACAAAAACACAAGGCCTTGGACAAACAATTAATTATACCTTAAATTAAGGTGGTAAACTCAGTGCCTCCCCCTTGGACAAAAATACCTCCCAGAAGATAGCACAAAATTGTCTCAAACCATAAAAGTTCTCTTTTTGTTTTCTTCTGCAAATTAGTAATAAACTCTGTGACTTAAATACATACATTAGACAAAATTTGTTGCTGCAAAGGCTATGCTGCAGGTCTGTGCTTAATCTTACTCCAGAATAGGTTTTTTAATTAATTTATATAAGGTAAAAACTGGATATATGAAAAATTGACAGCAGTCATAAAACACTTTACTGGATGTAAAAAGTTTCTCTTTGTTGTTTGACAAAGTCCTTAATCTCTATCCTCCAGTAATAATTAACCAAAAAGATTAATATCATGGACTCTGAGTTTTAAAAATATGTCTAGAATTGGATTCCTGTACCCAACACATAAAAGTAGGCCCCTGCTAATTTTTATAAGCTCTCTACAGAGCCGCAGGTGTCAATAGGAGCTGAAGGATTTAATATCTCTTGAAAAACGATTCCTTCACCTGCACTAATATCTCCATAAAGATAAATAAGGATCTGGGAAGAGATGAGGGTTGCAGAATTTGCCCTTAATAGGTGAAGCCTACAGATTAAGCTCAATTAATAAACTTGTCCAACTTCAAATGTAATGCTAGCAAACACAGCCAATTAATGTTACATTTCAAAGGCACATAAAGGACAGAATGAACATTTTGTTCAAGTGTATTTTTGTTCCATAGCACTAAGAAAAGGGAAATAAATGGAAAAATGTGACAGCTGCAATAGATGTGATTGATCAGTCACAACCATCAAACAATGTGTGGAGGACACAGACAGGCTGCACTTCAAACAAAAATTCCACAAAACACCCCAGTCTGCACTATATCTGCATCCCAAACCCCTCCAAAACTAACACATGACATTAATCATCCCTGGCCATCCACTATAACCTGATGAATTTGCAGAGTTTGTATTCCAGTGCATTGGAGACTTAAATATAATAAAAATTAAAAATAGGCTGGAGCAGCAAAAATGCCAAAGGCCAAATGAATAAATAAAGCACAGTGACTCCACAGCCCAGAACAAAAAACCCCTGGCTGCTAAATGGGCCAGGTAGTGGCCTTTGCTATAGGTACATGTATTTTTCATTACAAACTCATTAAAAATGAGTTCACATAACTTTTCTGTGCAAGCCAGTGGGGATGAAGAAGAACAGATGATAACGTCCCATAAAAATATCTCAAAGCACTTCATGAACACGGCTTGTCACAAGCAGCTTTCTTGCAAGGGATGTAATTGATAGTTAACATTGCCATCCTATAGATGTTCAAAATGGGATGCCCCATTAAGCTTTAAGCCTGAAAATGTGGTACTCTTGATAAAGTCTGGTGTGAGCAGTCTCATTAGCGTAATGTTTAATTATAGCATCTGTCAAAATCAGAAAGGTATTATGCGTATGAGAAGAATTAACCTTAAAATACACAAGAAACAAGGCGGTATTTAAATAAAAATCTTTATATGTGAGAGCATCGTAACTGTTCAAAAAGGTCCTCACGCAAATCCTCAAAATTACTTTCAATCAATTTTTAATAATCTACATGGATTGAGGTTGAAACAGCTACATTATTTTCCTTTTTTCCCCTCTCAGTTCTCAGTACTTTACAGGAAAAATAGGCCAAAATACCACAAATACTATAAAAATATGATTTGTATTTTTGCATACTTGGCTGTATTAGACTGTAAATGGAATAGAAGATTTCAGCCCATCACATACTTTGATCAGTTCTCAGTCTCAGGCATAAAATATCAACTCAAGGCAAAATTCACTGGGCAAACAAAAAATCTATTGAAAAATTCCCTGTCCACAATGTGGATTTAAGCAGAATTTAGGCAGCATGACGGGCTGTAGGTGAGCCTTCAGCATAGAACTGGAATTTGCCTACAATAGGAACTAAAAATTGCCTTTAAAGACTGTGGAAATGTGAGACAGAGGTGGAAATGGACCTGGAGCTGAAAAGAGACTTCCACAGTCTTATCTTTGCACATTTGGCAGAGAGATTAAGTACACGCGTAGAAATTTGGCTTTGGTTGCCTAATATAGACCCACTTTTTTGTGCTGATTTCTATTTCAAGGTGGAAAAGGTAATTTATTCCTTTTTTCAAAGCAAGGAAATTCAGTTGTATATTTAAAAAAAAATCACAAAGAATCTGGTTTATAGATTAGAAAGGAGATTGGATTTTCTTAAAACAGTTGAAATTATTACACACAGGGCTTTGCTTCAGATCCTTCTTTCTGGGAATTATGATGGCTGCTGCCAAAACAAAATCTGTTTAACTAGTTAAGCTGAAAACCTAAATCAGTGCAAATGAGATCAGTTTATCAGGGTTTAATAGCTATAACACAGACAGAGAAATCAAGAAATAAAAACAAACCCCTTCTCTTGAAACACAATCTTCCTCCCACCCTCATTAAGATGCATAGCCAAAATACTTTTCATTTTTTAACTCAGGAAACATCGTGGGCCTCATGTTAAATGGACAGTGCTTCTTCCAGATCCCCTTTTTGAAGTCCAGGAGGAGCTCTGGTCCAAACTGGGTAACTTCCCCACGTTGTTATGGCTGCTCCTCAGAGTGTTGAGGAAAGGTCAGATCCTGGAAGATCTGCTTTGGAATTCAAATACCATCTGCTTGGCAGTGAAAAATGGCATTTTTAAGCAATGTTGGGGGAAATTTAATTTCTCAAAATGCTGTAGGTGACCCTGGCTTGGCAGGGGTTTGGACTTAAAGATTTCCAGAGGTCTCTTCCAGCCTACACAATTCTGATTTTGTGATTCTGCCAGAGAGTGTGACACAAAGCCACTCCCTGATAACCTGAAAGGGCTGGGGACAGCTAAAAATTGGATGCTGTTGGAAAAAGGAACAGACAAATCTATTCCTAGGGGATTTCTGTGCCCTCACCAGAGGGAAAAGGAACATTTGAAGCCAGGTCTGGATGAGGGCATGGGCAGAAGCTGATGGTGGCACACTCCATGAATGGGTAAAAAGGAGTGGTGGGGAGATCAAGAACAGAGGAATAAAAGGGAGTCAAGATAAAAATGAAGGACTGAAAAGGAAGGCGAGACAAGAACAATCCTATCTGTACCATGGAGTGGCAGAACTTGGAAAAAGGGCTGAGAAGAAGGGGAGTATGAAGGAGAAAGCACATTGCTGTAAAAGAGGTTGGTTGGAGAAGATTATGCCTTTATGGCCATTTCACTGATTGGAAAGGCTTCAATTGCTGTGCCTATTTATCTGATACAAAATGTTGCTTTTAGCACTCACTGCTTGATTTTCTCCTGATCTACCCAGGAAAAAAACCAGGAGGAGGGAGCTGTTTATTTTCACTCAGAGCACCAAGTGAAGCCAGTGCTGGCAATATCACATCTCACACCATCAGCACAGCCCGGTGAGAGGACAGCTACTGGCTCAGTCCACTTTGGGACTCGTTTCCTTATGATTACCTTGTCCAAGCCAGATTGGCTGGACGAGGAAATACTTGGATTAGGCTTGGGATCACATTCCAATGCCTCATAACTCAAAGTATATGGTATATTTTCAATATGAATGCCATACACAAGCCAAGGGTTTTGCACACACTGCAACCTTTAGCAAGTCCAAATACCAACAAATTAGACAGTAGTTGATGCCTCTGATTTTTTTTCACCAAGCTCTCAGTGCTGTTTTGTTTTCGTAATGGTGATGTTTCATAAGCCCACACTTGGAGATGAGGTAGAAATCCATGGCAAAGTGCAGCTTTCCACTGGCAGGGAATTTGGCCTTCCAGCTCCCAGTTTTGGAGAGCACCCTGCACAGACAGAGCCCTTGCAGTGCACCGGCAGGGCAGCAAAGGTGCTTTCAAGCAAAGGTGAGTGTTGCTCTCTTAGAAACTTAAGCACTTTAGATTTTTAGGCAGGTCAGGCCTGTAAGTGACTGTTGTGCTTATGATAAATTCTATATGAATTTTTTGTTGAATTAACTTCAGCTATCAATTAAGTGATGCTAAACCTTTAAGCCCAAACCACTTTTCAAGTCCAGTGCTCAGTTTGGCAAGAGGGTTCATTCTGCATTTGTGACTGAACTGGGCCATCTCCCTTTTTCCTTTTTATCTTTACCCTTTCCTATCCTCACCCTTTTCCCCCAGCAGCCTCCACACAGATAATTTTGGGGTCAATTTTGGGTTTGGATTGATTGATTTCAGATTTTAGTTTGCTTTTCTCTCTGTGCCTTAGCCACACGATAAGTGGTAGAGTGAACTTTGCCAACAAACTTTGTCACACTTTCACATTTCTATTAAACCTGCCTTTTCTGATACCTTTGCTGGTGGTTCAACCCAAAAACGGAGCCAAGCAAAGAAACAAGCAGTGCTCAAAAGGCTTGCCAGGTTAAGAGAAATGACTTGTAAGAAACATAGGACTTTTAAAGAGAAAATCCACAAGGTAAGGCTTTAGAATATTATTTTCGTTCCAAATAACAAGGTAGGCACTTCAGACAAACAGTTAAAGAGTGGTCTGTACTTGTAGTCAGAATTTTAACACACACTCCCAAAAGTTAGTATTAATATGAAAAAGAATTTATATCAGTGAAAGATGTGAAAGTGTCCTGGGGCTAGAAAGTGAGAGAAAATATTTTTAGATCAAGTCTTTTCTTTTGTAGGAAGTATTTTCTTCTTTCTTCATTTCAAGTTTAAGCAAATAAAAATGTAAGCATTTTGACTTCACCAAAAATACATTCAGTATTTACTTCCCAAATAAAGGAATTCAACAGGTCAGAGGCACATGACTTCAGGCAAATTTTTTTGCTCCAGGCAAAATTTATGTTGCTGTGGTAGAAAAAATGTGTTCTCCAAAGGGTTATTAATTTTTCTCATTACACTCATTCAAGTCCTCCAGCTTTGAAAACAGGAATCTGGAATTAAGTGAAAGTATGAGTTGATTTTAGTCAGTAGTAATGCCTCAACATGTTTGTGATTTCAGACTCACAGAATATCCCCTTGGCTGATTTTAAACTTTAAGATATTTTATAATGTTATCCTCATTAATGTTTTCATATTAAGAAATTGATGTTAAATATTTATCCAAATTCTCCTTTCAGTTACACACTCATTGAGAAATTTGGCCATCCAATCTACCAAAAAATTCCCAAGAAAACCTCGCATCCACACAGTAGCTGTTTAACATTTCTTAACAGCAATTCTTTTATGCTTTAAGGAAGAAGTTCAAAGCTGTCCTCCCCACAGCAGAACAGTTAACAATTACCAAGTCACAGGTGGATCTGCTTTCATCACCGGACTGCACCAGTTTGCTTGGAATATAATTTCCTGTCTTTTGCTTTTCCAGACCTAATGCTGAACACAGAGGAGTTCCTGTGAGCTGTCAAAGATTTTCTCTCAGCTTGCCAGGATTGTCCTTGATCCTGGGTTATTAATTTAGCAAAATCTCAGCATTATCAGTATTTCACCCAGCCTCTGTAGGCATTTATAATCTGGAAAAAAAAAAAAAAAAAGCTGCTTTTCTACAGGGAACAGCTGTAGCAGTTTTAAGACCCCCTCCTACCTTGCTTCAACCTTGCTTGAAGAGCACAGAAACAGCTGCTCAACATAAATTCACTGCTAGAAGGTAGTTTAAATAGGTAGAGATACCAAACAGGTCCCATGGAACTCCTACATTATGTGTATTAATTTTATTATTCAAACCCATCTGTGCCTTTTTGGAGGAATAAACTGTATAGGATGGTGAACTTGCCAGCCCTTTTTAAAAGGCCAGTAACACCAAATTACAACACAAATAATCATAATGTTGTTAACTTTCAAAAATTCAAACATTTACTTCAATCGTTAATCCAGGAAAGTAGTAAATTTAGGCCTCATAACTTTCTCATGTCTTTCTCCTGTCCGTGCTTGCACTGGATGACTCTGTAAGTCAAAGAATTTTGGTGTCATCCTTTTGGCTTAAGTCACTTCAAACCTTTTTAAAAAAATATGTATTTTATGCAGAAAAAATACTTTATTTGCTTTGAGAAGAACAGCTGTTTACGTGCAATTATATATAGATTTTCCAAGTTAATGTTTGACGAGGACATAAATAAATGTACTCAAGTAAGCCAATCAAAATTTTGGCTGTTTACACATTTCAGAACTGTAAACAAATAATATAAATAACTCATGGTTTGTGGCAGATCTTAAAAGATAAATAGGTAAATAGGTGAAAAAGATAAATCTTTCAATGAAGGGATTTAGAATTACATTCTAAAAAATCAGCTACTAAAAGCATTAAGGAAAAAAACAGTGTATTGGTTCTGAAGATGGCTTTATTGCACAAGCTCAAATCCAAACTCAAAGTATTCCAAGTGTCATTAGGGAAGATGTTAATTGAGGTTTGTATCTATTAACATATACAATTAGCTCAGTTCAGCTTCCCTGACAGACACACCAGGTGTCATTTGAGATGTCCAGAGCATCTGAGATGTTGAGGGTGGCAGATGTGAGACAAGACCTCCAGGAGACCCTTTCGACCTGGGAGCTGGAGCCAGGTGGGTCCCCAGAGCCTCTCAAGTGGCATCAGACATTTGGGAACTGGACTGTGCCAAGGAACTCTGAAATTTCACTTTGTTAAAGATTACGGGAAAGATAAAGTTCCCTCTTTGGGTATTGCTACCCATTAGGAAAGAAAAAAGCCAACAAACCCCGCGAGACTGTCAATTGAAACAGTTCAAAATTTTGTTTGAAGTCTGCTCCTTTGAAGTCTTTGGGGCTGGGATTGCCACAGATCCACTTTTAACCTTAAAGGGTCATGTTGGTGTCCCTTAAGGCAGTGGCAGGGCTTCCCTTCGCTCCTTTCCAGAGCTCCTTTGCGACACAAACCCAATTACAGGTATTAACAGCAGGGTATGTGGGGACTAATCTTGACCAAATCTCTTCTGAGGCTCCTCTTGTAACTACAGGACAATTCAAGCAATGTAGCTGAACTCCTCTTTTTCTGAATCCTTGTCTGGAAGAGGCCATTTTCTACTGCTTGTTACTGTTGTGATCCGAATTTTAGAGAGAGGTGCCTCGGCCCAAATGAAGGTGCAAATGATACCATATGCCAAATTCTAAAGTACAGATTTTATTTAAGAGTAAATGTGAGATAAAGAGAGAAATAGAAAGAAATAGAAAGAAATAGAAAGAGGAAGGAGAGAGAAAGAGAGTGAAAAGAGTGACAGATGAAGTAGAAAGATAATCCCAACCCCTGTGGATCCAGTGGCATCCTGCTGGTCCTCTTCTTCTGATCTTTTCAGCGGTGGCAGTCCCAAGAAAAATACAATTCAGGGGATGTTCAGGTATCCACGGGAATGCCCAGCTATCTCCCTGGGGGGGAGGTTTACTCTCATAGAAGGTCTCAGTCTTGGGCCGCTTTGGGGGTCTTTGTTCATTTATGTTGCTTCTTTCCACAGTTTTCTAGAATGTGCCAAGTCCTTTGGTGATTTTAACAATGTTTGAGCCATTAATTATTTCAGTATCTCACAGTTATGAAGGGAAATTGCCACATAACCATTAGCCAGAGCTAGCTGTTCCCAACATTCCTGCAGTGGCCGTATCTCCTCAACGTGTCCCATACCCTTGGCATGAGCAAAGAGAATCCATATGTGAAAATGATGACTTCACAGCCAAGCAGGCTGTCATTTCTACAGGCATCAGGCCTGTGACTTCATACTTCCTCTCTGACACTGGCAGGGCACCAGAAGCCCAAAATATGAAACACTCCTCTGAAACAGAATACCACTTAAATGGTCTCTTTATGGCTTAAAAGAAAAAACAGAGTATGCAAAGCAGAAACAAATGGGACATTCATACTTCTGCCCAGTGGTAGAGCTCCTTTATTCACCAAGATTATTAAGCATCTTGTCCAATTCTGCAAATATTATGAATATTGAATTCCAGATCAGCCAGGTAAGGCTTTTTTGTGTTAAAATAAATGTGCGCTTGTATGTCATTTGGACATCTTTGACAGATACAAATGAGGCATTAATAAAGTGCTTCTCATGCTCAGTTTTAAGCAATGACATTTACAGGTGAAAGAATTCAAAGTTTTGACATGAAAAAGCACATTGTTAACATGAAGGAAAAGTACATCCACACATGAATTTCAGATTTTCTGCACTAATGACCTAAACACACTAATGTTAGCACAAGTGATGTAGTGTTAGGTTTCCACCAGGATAAACGTGACAGAATGGACAAAACCTCACTGAATGCCGTGAGTACATTGCTCAAATCGTGTTTCTAATCTGTGAGGACATTACATCATGAGTCACTCAAAGGAAAGGGCAGAGTTTCCTACCAAATCCATTACAAAAAGAAAGTGACATTTAGAAGGGAGAATATGTGAATTGTAGCTCACAGGTAGAGTCCTTTTTGTTCTCATGAGAATTCTTTCATTTAAATAAAAGAGAAAAATCCGGAATTCTGTCTCATTAGCTGGAAACTATTAAACTTGTTTCTTAAAGGTATAGGGCATCTAAATGGAAGAATTACTGACAAAATCTTATCTCCTCATAGGTAATTCATGGAAGGGATGAAGTTTTCTGAGTTTGTTTTAGCTGTTGTTTAACTACAACTTGTACCCTTCAGTGCATCAACAGCTGAGCCTATTACACTGCGAAAAATGTTGTAGAGATGATGCCAGGCCAGCACTGGCAAGGCTCCCCACAGATCACCTTTTATTTACATGGACTAAACACTTCTGGTGCCACTGAGTGGCAAATGAAAGTCTGACCTTGCAAGGGTGATATGAAATATCTTTCCTCTTCTAAGCATTTAAGCATTTACAAGAGTTTATAAACACAGTGAGTTGGGGTTTTTTAAAGACTGTTCCACATCAGCACATGACTTCCCATCTCCTTCCCAAATGTGGGTCATTGTTGCATTTTCAGCCTGCCCTCTGGCCAAGTTTGCCACAGTGGAGTTTTAAAAACACCAAACTAATTGCAGAGGATGGAGACAAATGTGATCATGTCAATGTTGTCATGGCTTTAAATGCTGAAACCAAGCACTATAGAGAAGATAATCAAAAGTTTAATGAAATCCAGAGCATCCTTTTCTGTGCATTCATCGTCCACATCCTGCTCCATGGTGTTGGGAGGTGATCAGAATGCCAAAAGCAGGATGAGAACTTCAGCGCTGAGCACGGGGATCAATAACCCGCCTGACTCCTGTCTGTTAAACAAGGATTTAAGAGATCAAGACAGCAGCTACCTGATACCTACAGAGTACCAGGCATTCCCTTCCCCAGAGAATATCCATCTATTTGAAAACTGACTCCACAGAACAAATTGTGGGCCCTTAGATCTAAAGGGTCAGCCAGACATCCATAGGTTGGCTTTGGTTCACAGCAACTGGGAGATTTATCTGAGATTTAGCATTGTGGTGCTTATCATAACAAGTTTTCTACTACAAATTTCATTTAAACATCTAGGAACAATGAAAACTAATTCAGCCCATCCACTCCCACCCCACTGCACAGCGATGGTTTTGTGCCAAACCTTAGTTTATTTTTGCCTCATTGCTTTCCCAAGTTGTCAGGACTCATTGGGGTAGGAATAAAGCACTTACAAATTGGGAAGAGTGGTTTCCCTGCACGCCAGTAACATCACAGAGCTGTATCAAGCTGTACAAGAAACAAAGATGGCACAGGGAGTTTGTTCCCACTTGGAATGTCATCATTTCCTGACTTTTGGCTTGGCACGCAGACGGTTTAACCACCCTTGGCTTCCCTGCACCCCAGGAGCAGGCGCCAGCCCCGTGGGCTCGCTGCTCTGCCTGCAGTGGGGCTGGGGACAGGGAGTGGCTGCATGAGGGACAGTCTGAGGGAAGGGATCAGGGACCCCCAGAGGAGGGAGGAGCTTTGGTTTATATGGCCCTGATAGAGCTCTCCCAATCTATATTATTTGGCTAAACCCCAGAGGTTTTCTGTGACAGATGCTTATCACTGATGTGCTTAAACTGAGGCTTCTGTTCCAAGGAGGATCTGCTCCACGATCTTCCCAGGCACATAGCTGAGGCTGACAGCTCAGTAGTTCCTGGGGTCTCCTCCTTTCCACCCTTTTAAAAGATGTTTCCCTTTTTCCAGTCACCTGGGGCTTCACCTGACCGACAGGACTTTTCAAATATCATGAGCCTCCAAGAAGGATGAAGAGGGACTTTTTGCAAGGGACAGGACAACGGGGAATTGCTTAAAAAATGAAAGAGTAGGTTTAGGTGAGATGGTAGCGAGAAATTCCTCCCTGTGAGGGTGGGGAGGCCCTGGCACAGGTTGCCCAGAGAAGCTGTGGCTGCTCCATTCCTGGAAGTGTCTAAACCCAGGATGAATGGTGCTCTGAGCAACCAGGGATAGTGGAAAGTAGGACTGGGTGATCTTAAAGGTCTGTTCCAACCCGAACCATTCTGTGATTCTATGATTCAAGACAACAGAAAGAGAGAAGGAATGTCCAGCAGTGTGTGGGCTTGCTTTGAGCAGACTGCCCTCTGAAGCTGGCAGGAGGCCTTTCTTCAATTCATAACCAGGATTTATGGTATCAAAAGGCAAAACTGACTATTTGTGCTGAGTAGAGAATTCTTTTGGGCTCCGGTCAGCAGAGCTACTTGTTGACTGGAGGGAAATACAACCTGTGGAAAGCAGATTCAGGGGGAGAACTGCCACACTACAGCACATATCTTCCTTCCATAAATTATTTTTTAAACCCTTTTGAACTCCTGTTTGTATCATCATGCTTATAGGACAATTCCTTGCTCACACAGAGCCTACTGAGACAGTGTGCAATTACTTTGCAGTGCCTAAGTGCTTTGCAAAATTAAAATCCTAGAAAGAATCTGGCTGTTGAATTTGTCAAATGCACAAATACAAAAGCACACAGCCTCATTTTCTGTCCCACACATGTCCGTATATGGTTAGAAATGGGATTAGACTTTGCCAGATGACTCAGTTTAACAACTTCCAGGACAAAAGAAAACCAGCATCATATTATAATGCTGATTTCCTGAATCTAATCATGAAAAGGAACGGGTTTATGAAAATCATCTTCCTACTGGAAATTACAGAATAACTCTCCTGAGGAGCTGGGGGAGGTTAAAGCAAGGGTGGAACACTGAAACCATACAATTTGTATGATGCTGGGAGGAAGGAAATGCAGCAGTTCTGGAGTTTTGTTTTGGATTGGGAGGGATTAATTCTTCCTGTCAACTCCCTCGCCCCTTTTTAAAGCTCATTAATACCTTTGCCAGTAAAGCAGGATTCTTAAATACTTTCAGAACTGACACAGTCATCCTGTCTCTATCTCACATGGGGCTTGAAAAATAGAAGGCTCCAGATCTGCTTTTTAAACACACCTCTGAGCACAAGAGCACATTCCCTCTCCCCACTTGCCCAAAGACAAGGAAACACTTTAACAAGGAAAAAGACAGAACAAAGGGAGAAGTCCACAAGAATTATGTCACTACTTTTTTTTTTTTAAAAGCATCAAAAATCAGAATATCCAGGAAGAGGTCTGTATGAAAATATACAGGTTAAGCAGCCATGACTCAATAATGAATTAGAATTGCAAAATCTTATAAGAAAAAGGCTTTTCAAACTTAGCCTAAACCATGTGAAAATGAAAAGTGGATTCTTCTTAAAAAAACCCCAAACCCTCTAGATTCCATACTGCGCATTTTTACACAGACAAATTAAGAGAAATTCAATAAAAGGGCCCACTGAGTAGAAAAGACCATGTTTAAGTCAGCATAAGTGTCCTTCCCTGGCCTTGTCTCTCTCCCAAAATCTGAATGAGTATTGAGGAGTTACAACCACACAAATACAGACTTGGGCTGCCAGCAGGAAGCACTTTTGCTTTAATGGCATTCACATTCCCATCAGTGAAATTATAGAGCTGTGTAATCTGCTCTCTCCATGGTTATTTTTTATTATTATTATTTTGGAATGAGTTCAAGGGGAAAGTAGGTCAAGACTTTTGAAGAGTGATTGGCCTGCATTTTGTACACTTAGCAAATTTGGTTGCCTAAAAAGATCACCGTCAGCAAAATGTTCTGGTTGCAAGGTCATCCTTACAAAGCTGCAGCAACTCGGTTTTAATGCAAGTGCAGGGGATTTACCATATATAATAAAAAATATGGTTCTGTTTGATGCAATCCCTTTCCTATAGCACTGTCATAAAGGGAGCAAAAACAGCAATACGAGAAAATGTGTCAAGTAGAGGAGCCTTTGGAATTGGAGGGGATGATTTTGTCATGTGGACCTGGCCCAGCCATGAGCTCTGGGATCCCAGAAAACCCCCTGGGCTCCATCCCAAGCCCCAGGAAAGGGGGGCTTCTGCCCCTCTGCCCCACTCAGATGAGATACTCCTGCAGAGCTGCCCCAGCCCTGAGGCTCACCACAGGAAGGACATGGAGCTGCTGGAGAAAGTCCAGAGGAGGTAACAGAGGGATCAGAGGGATGGAGCAGCTCTGCTGGGAGGAAAGGCTGGGAGAGTTGGGATTGTTCAGCCTGGAGAGAGAAGGCTTCCAGTACCTAAAGAGAGATGGAGAGACACTATTTACAAGAGCCTGGAAGGACATGACAAGGGGGAGTGTCTTCAAACTGAAGGAGGGTACCATTAAATGGGATATTGGGAAGAAATTCTTCCCTGTGAGGGTGGTGAGGCCCTGGCACAGGGTACCCAGAGAAGCTGTGGCTGCTCTATCCCTGGAAATGTTCCAGGCCAGGTTGGACAGGGCTTGGAGCAACCTGGGATAGTGGAAAGTATTCCTGCTCATGGCAGGGGTGGCACTGGATGAATTTCAGGTCCCTTCCAATATAAGCAATTCTATGATTCTCTGATAGATTTTAGGCCTGTGACTCTCTAATGATATCTCCTGCTGACCAGAAGCTACAGGATATTGAAGAAGCACAGAATCGCACAGAATCACCCAGAACCACAGAATGAACTAGGTTGGAAAAGACCTTTAAGATCATCTAGTCCAACCTATGACCTAACACTTCCTCACTAACTAAACCATGGCACTCAGTGCCACGTCCAGTGTTTTTTTAGACACGTCCAGGGACGGTGACTCCACCACCTCCCTGGGCAGTGATTCCAGCGTGCACTCACTCTTTCAGTGAAGAATTTCTTTCTAACATCCGACCTAAACTTCCCTTGGCACAGCTTGAGGCTGTGACCTCTCAAGAGTTCTGTCAGTTGTTGCCTGGGAGAAGAGTCCGACCCCCACCTGACCACAACCACCTTTCAGGGAGTTGTAGAGAGTCATAAGGTCACCCCTGAGTCTCCTTTGTTCCAGGCTAAACAGCCCCAGCTCCCTCAGCCCTTCTTTACAGGGCTTGTATTCCAGGCCCTTCACCAGCCTTTTTCCCTCCTCTGGACGTGTTTGAGCACCTCAAGGTCCTTCCTAAACTGAGAGGGCCAGAACTGGACACAGCACTGGAGGTGCAGCCTCACCAGTGCGGAATGCAGGGGAAAAATGACTGCCCTGCTCCTGCTGGCCACACTATTCTTGATCCAGGCCAGGTGCCTTTGGCCTTTTTAGCCACCTGGGCACACTGCTGGCTGATGTTCAGTCAGCATGTCGAACCCAGCAATGTGAAAAGGGAAGACAGTTGATCTCAATAATTCAAGTTCAGCTCACACTAAAACAAAAACCAAACATTCCGCACACACATCCACAAAAACAACAACAACAAACCAGCCTCATATGTGCCAAACAATGTAAAGACTAAGTGGGGAGGGAATTGTAAAAAGATGTTTTCTTTTGGACAGGTACACATGTGCAGGCAGTTTGCCAAGGAAGTCCCTAACAAGAAGAAAACAAAGAAAATGAGAAGGTTTGGAGGGCACACGACAGCACGGAGAACAAAAAAATGTTGTGAAAATGATGCTACTTGAATCTGTCCTTTCTGATTTCTTGTGACCTTGAGCTATGTTGTATCACATCACAGTGTCGATGTTTTAATGTCTCTAAATCCACATTAGCAGCAAAGCATTTTAATAGACATTTGTCACAGCATTCCAGCATTTCAGGCAAAGCAGTGACTGAATAGTTTCATTCAGCTACACGTGGGCCACATGTGTGACTTTATGAGCACCTCACCCAAAATGGGCATGGAATGATGATGAATTTGTGCTGGATTGCCCTGCTATGCTGTGTGAAATCTTGTCAAAACCTTGAATTATGTCCATTACTGTTTCCTGTGAAAGTATAGCTCTTGGCAAATACTGACCTCACCACTGCCACATTTCCAGCTAGACCAAACAAGGTTAAACTGCAGAAAAAACAACAAATCATCAGCCTTCCAAACTTAGGTGAAAGCCTACAAACAAACTTACTTGTGGCTTTGCTTTTCATGTAATTTCAGCAGCACAGCTTGCTGATGACAGGTTGTTTCATTAACTGCTGATTAAAAAAAGCTTTCAGAAAATGGATACACAGCCTGTGTTTAAATTTAGTTGTTGCTTTTACAAGCAGGAAAAGTAATTACATGCATCACGTAAACATTGTCTGATACTGAAATGAAACACCCCCAGGACAATCGTATAATATAAACTCTCTGTCAGTAGGAGAAATGTGAAGGCTGATTTGTTAGCACTCAAAAAATTTGCTGTCTTTACCTTGGGGCTGGAACAAATATTCTCCAGTGTCGCCAGGCTGGGGGAGAGATGGAGAACAGAGAAACACAAAGAAGTGCCAGCAGGAAATAATTTTTTGGGAAAGTCATGTTGTCAAGCTGAGGTGTGCAGATGGAAGAGGATGACAAAACCTACTGGTTCTTTGCTGGGAATGAAGACATTTGGCCAGTGATTTGCTCTGGCATGAGGTGAAAGTGGAAGTAAAGATAATGCCATCAGCAGCATGATTCCCGGTGTACCAGTTTCCATTGGAAGGAAGTTTTAAACGTGTTTAAGCAGTACACCAAGAACTGCAGAGTCAAGCAGCCATCCTACAGCAGGCTCTATGTCCATTAGAAAGACAGAACTCTACAAGTTCCTGAGGCGAGGAAGTGAAGAGGGAGTTTCTGGGCTCCTCTCCCTGGGATCCAGTGGCAGGAACATGGGAACGGCTCAAAGCTGTGCCAGTGCAGGTTCACACTGGACATTGGGAAGCATTCCTTTCCTTCCATTTCATTTTAATTAATACTGTAATACACTACCATGGCACACACCTCCCAGGGAATAGATCAGATCATGTGCATGGTCAGGGCATTTTTCTGGAACACCAGAACAGCCCCTCCTTCTCCAGCAACTACAGGGTCGCTTTCACTTTGCTGCTGGGTCCTCACTGTGACAAGATTATGATTTCATCGGAGAGATGCACAAAAAGAAGCCATGTGCATAAATGTTTATGAGACTAGATAAATTTCTTTTGATTTTTGTGCTTTCCCTTCCTACTATGCTTAATCCTACAGAGGGGTGGTAATTTTTGTCATCGGCTGATGCTTAGCCGCAATTTTCCTTTCCATGACCTCTTTGTGTCTTTTGGATGATAAATCACGGAAACTTCTGTAAACATGACGTGTTCAGCATGAGCTCCTGCTGCTCTGTGGAAAAACACCATTCTAGACACAGCCACACAATATTTATATTTACCATGTTAGCAACATCCGAAAGCATTGTCTGCTGCTCTGACTACAAAATCTGATTAACACAGAATGGGGGTAGTATTGACCTTGTCTCATGGCTGTTTACAGCCAGCCTCTCGTGATGCTCTTCGCCAGCATCCCATAGACCTTGCAGCAGAAAGTCCCATTCCTGAGCAAATTTTAGAGGAAAATACCCCTCAGCAGGTACAACCACAGCCCCAGGCAACTCCCTATGGTGTTGCCAGCTTGTTCCTCGCACCTTCTCACTGACTCCCTGCTGCTGTAACACTCCAAATACACTCCCGTCAAGTCTAGAGGCAAAGAATGTAGAAATCCTGTTGCTGGAGGTGTTTCACTACTTTTCTGGACACAATTGTCAAACCTTTCTGTAAAGGGCCTCATGCTCCACTGGGATATTCCAAAACCACCCATGCACAGTGCCTGTGACAGCGCAGGAATTAAGCTTCCATGTGCAGAAACCTGGGTCTAATATCTGATTTACCCACCAATAAATGCTCTTAATTACCTCACAGATCCCAGACACTGCAGGGTTTTGGTTTGTTTTACGTTGGTTTTTTGCTTTTTTTTTTCATCCTGCTACAGTAATTTGACACATTTATCAAACAGGTTATTTCACCCACCTTAAGCTCACTCACTTTAACAGAAGACAAAGAGCAAAGCAAAGAGTTCAGGGGAATTTATTTCTTTAGAAACCAAATCACACTGATTTCATCCACAGAAAATGCTCGTGCACCCCCAGATTCTTTAAGCACAAGGAACACACGTTGCACATGATGCGTTGCCCCTTCTAGAATCCACAGCCCTCACAAATTACAAATTACAGTGGTACTGACTGGGGTTCTGGAGGGGGTCCAAGGAGCAATTCCTCACATTTCACCCACACTCAGAGCCTGGATGATTGCTTCATTCCTGAGGCTGTGCTGCTACAAGTTCCTTGGAACAGGTCACCTCCAGCCTCCCTCCCAGAGCCACAGCATCCAAACTTTGCATCAGTTTGACTTGACACTGCACAGGGCACTCACTGCACAGTTTTCTTTGCAAAAACAGTGCAGCTGCTGGGCTACAGCCCTGAAAATCTCAAAGGCAAGAGCCTCAATTATTTTAAGAAACATGAGACTGAGTGAAGAATGTGGCTTGCACAGCTGAAAATTAAGGTCATCTATTTTGAAATTTAGCTTGTGTAAATAAAATGTTTGGCTTCCTTACATTTTTCTACTTAAATTCCTGCAAGAGTCAGTGAATTCAGATGATTGCTGGTAGAAAGTCCAAATTCTTCTAATCGTCTTCCAAAATTGAGCCTTAGTTTGACCAAAAAAAATTCAAAAAAATAAATTCAAATGTCTTGGTTACTAGCCAAAAAACTAGCTACATGCAAATAATTTTAATTAACCTTAACTGTTCTCCTAGATAATGCTAGTAATATTTTAGCTTTAAGCTTCAGTAACCATGGAAAACAGAGTGAAAATTTATATTCCTGAAATAACCATCCTGGACATTCAAATGTGAAGCTGGCAAAACAGTGTCAATTACACTGAGATTTTATTTACGCAAGATAATCACATTGTAGCTAAGTATCTCGCTTGATTCATTAATTTGTGTTTTTCTAATCTTCAGCTCTCAAAACAGTGTAAAAAGGGTCTAAACAGCATAAAAAGCATTTCCAGAGTTACTGGTAGCATATATGTAAGTGAATTATGACAGTGGAAAAGAAAAATCATAAATAGCTCTGAAACACTTAAAATGTACAAGATTTTTTTGCTGTACAGTCATATTCTAACATTATACTACTATTTTCTTACCACAACTGAATGCAATGAAATCAGGACTCTCAGTTGTTCACATCACAACCTGTCTGGATGTTTTTCAGATAAAAAGCCCTGTGATTCAGATAAAAATCTGCTGTGATTTCAGAATCAATATTCATTATCACACACAGAAGCAACAAAGAGTGAGATCCCTCTTTTAAATACGTTTCTGCTTCTTTCCATGTTTATGAGGCACTGAAATGCACAGCAGATATTTTGAGACATAGCGCAGGAGGGAAGGAAGAAAAATTATTGTCTTTTAGATCCTTTCAGATTTAAACAATCAGATCAAAAATTCCCATTCCACCTCAAGAGCTGTTCCAGTTTGCCAGGCAGAGAGACACACAGGAATGAACCCAAAGATTATTAACCAAATCCAACAAACTAGAATTCCCCTGACAAATCTAGGAGGATATTTAAATAGATTAAAAAAACTGCTTTACACAGCACATAGTGAACCTCTGGGAATTACTGCCTCAGGAAACGGAATTATTATCAGCAGGTTCAAAGAGGGGTTGGACAAATTCCTGACCATTAGTTCCAGACACAGAAACTAAGGGGACTAAAAAGCAAGAAACCCTGTCCAGTTCCTTGGCAGGGACCTGAACAGCAGCACTGGAGAGGACAGGAATCCCAGTTCAAAGGGAATTTCAGTTAAAAGGTCATGCAAGTGCATTAAATGGAAAAATATGTGTAATTGTGCCTCCAAATGAAACAAGCTGCTGATAGCAGTGCCCGAAGTCGAGCATACAAGGGAGGTGTTGTCAGCTCATGTTTTATCTCCAGAGGTGTTTAAGATCGGGACAAAGACATCCCTTCAGCAGAGCAGGATGTCTTCACAAGTGAAAGATGCTGCACCTGGACTGCGGCAATCCCCAGGCTGGGGGTCAACAAAGAAAGGGCAGCCCTGGGGAGAAGGATTTAGAGGCGCTGGTAGGTGACAGCTGGACATGGCCCATCCCAGAACCCCCCCTGTGCTGGGCTGCACCCAAAGCCCCGTGGACAGCAGGGAAGAGGAGATTCTGCCCCTCTGCCCCGCTCAGGTGAGACCCCACATGTTTATCTGTGTCTGTCTGCTGTATTGGACAGAACATTTGTGCAGGCATCATTTATATTTGGCATAAAGCATTGAAATCATAAAAACCAAAACCTGTCAGTTATTAAAATAAATCCATCCTTAATCAAAAATATATCAACAACAAAACACTGGCTTCTTTAATCAAGCAGGCAAATACAGAGAAGGGAAACTTGTCTTAAGTCAGCCACTGGACAGGGATAATTAAATTCAGTTTTATCCTGGCAGTAGATTTTGTAAATGCTTGAACAGGTCTTCCAGTGCTTCAGTTCCTCACCTGGAAAATGACACTGAAAATCCCCATCTCACAGCCAAAACAGAAATTCCCTTAAATTTCTGCAAAGCAAAGGTATCACAGCATCGGGAAATTGTCAAGTCAATGGGATTGGATTCAAGTCAGATTGAACAAACAAGATCTGCCACCAGAGTGTTCCCACTTCCAAACTGTGTGTCATACACAGAGTTTATCTTCACAGCCAGGAAAATCCTTACGTTTTCAGCTGCCATAGAAATCAGGGTTAAAATATTGTGTTAAAAGGGCACTAAATGTCAGTGCAAGGCCATTGGCTCAGTATGAAGCACTACAACACAAGCAGATATTTTTCAGGTTGTTCCTTCAGATACAAGAGGCGGATTTTCAATCCACAGAACACTGGTGAGAGCCAGGATCTCAAAGGACATCTGCACCTTCAAAGGTCTCCCTTTGGATGACTCCTTTAGGGAAAGGGGGGTGAGGTAATGGCCCAGGGACTCAGCCATAACCCTGTGATGGATGTGCTTAGACCTTGCTTTTATGGAGAGCTCCTCAAAGAAAACCAGAACACTTCAAAACTCAAAATAGCCAAGAATACCGGAATACTTAACTTTTTAAGTAGAGGAAATTCAAAGTGTCTGTGGGAAATAGAATAGAAATTAGAAGGATTTATACACAGCGTTTTCTGTCCCACTGCATCCTTGCAGGTATTTTGCTTCCAGCTAGTAGGTCAGCAGATTTCTGATTTGCATCTCTCTCTACCCTCTGTTCCCAGGAAGGTTTGCATGTTCCCTTTTAAGGCCAAGTGACAGCCTGTAGGGTGCCTCAGAAACCTTCCCACCATCACACCAGCTCCATGATCCCATTGTTTTAAAAAAACTTGACATGTTTTTGAATAAAAAGGCAGGTGAAAAAGAAAGGGCACAACGTTGTTTTATTCACCTGTGAGATCCTATTATTAAATTTAATGCTATCATACATTTGGCTTTTTCCAAACATATCCTTACTTTTCTTCACTCAAGGATGATGAGTTGACACTTGGGACTGGTGCACATTAAATCCAACCTATCCTGAAAGTTTTGGGAGAAAATACAAAAAAAAGTAACATCCCTAAGAGATGTGAGTTTTCTATACACAAACTCACCCCTCACTGCCTGTTTTGTATTGCCACATCCCTCAGGAAATAATCCAGTAAAGCAGCCTCTAAGGCAGCCATGGGTAAGGCAAGACCTTAAATATTACAACAACAACTAAAATAGGTGAGTCAATGACTCAGAAATTCAATGAGGTGAACCAGCAAACAAATTTCTTGTGAAACTTTTCTATTTCATCTGAAATTAATTTCAGGCGTTGCTAATTTCTGATACCTTTTGGCAAAAAACTCTGAATAACCCTATATATCAAAAATTTGTGTTAATGAATTAATCTAAGTGAATCAATTAATCAGCTATCAGCAATCCTATATGTTGTTGTCACAGTACTTCTCTGTGCCATGTACATATTTTATCTAGGGTTGTATTTCAGTGTAATGGATATACGCTGAATAATGTAAAATGTTATTCTTCCAGTAGAGTTGTTCAAATATTGTAAGCCTTTATGAAGAACTTAATCAGATTTGTTTAATTAATTTCCATTATTTGCATTAGTAAAAAAGATGTGATGTATAAAATTATAGGGGTTTTCTTCCCATGCTTTATCTCATGCAATTAAGTTTTATGAAAATATTGCTTTATCATGGTGGATAAACTGAATTAATTTAGGTATCATGCAGCTATAGAACACATAGGTAGTGTCAGATCCTGCAGTGTTAATGAGAACAGCCAGAAGCCAACACAGAGCTGGTGACCTCAGGGAAAACTACAACCAAAATGGGTTGAAAATGTGGGAAGCAAGAAATAATTCAAAAAAGGATGAACCAGATCCTTACCCGAGGTGAATCCTCAGCCTTAGACTGAGGGATGTGGCTGGGTTAATGCATCCATGCTGTAGGTCAGGCTGTGGGCCTGATCCTTGGAGGAGAACTGGGAACTGTGACACAGCAACATGAGAGCTGAGCCACCTTTTTTTATCCAATACCTACATAAATCATGGATGTTGAAGTGAGCTGTTGAAGCGAGTGGACAGAGCCTGGCAAAAAAATGCTGAGGAGGTGGCTGCTTCACATGTTGTGTCCCAATTGTAACTGAGTCCCAGCTTTCCCAAAATGAACTGTCCCAGCAGTGAGGGTATCAGAAAATTGCAGTGATCGTGGGAATAGCGTGCTGCTCTGAATTCATCCCCATGGATTGTGCCCAGGAATCAAAGGAGGAAAACAGGAACAAAAGAGCCCTTCAGGTCTGCACATCTTTTATTGAAGGGTGCAATTAACCCCTTATCCAACAAGATTCCCTGGGAGAGTCAGATGTTCTCTGTCGCTTCTGATGGGCTCAGGAGCTGGTAGGCTGGTGTAAATGGAGCAAGGAGGCCCTTTGCTGTGGGAACCACTCCAGCAAGAAGGAGACAACAGCTCCAAGCAAAGGAGAGGGAGGGAGCTGCCCAGAAATCCTCTGCTGAGATCAGTCTGCCACTGCTTCTCACAGCTGGCAATTCTATTTTAGGGAACAAGCCAAAGGCCGGCCAAACCCAAGACCAAATGATTCACAGAGCAGGACAAAATTCAGGTGTTCTCTAACTCCCACAGCCTGATGCCAAGCTCAGCCAAATCATCACACTCTGGCTGTAAATCACCCTCCTTGTCAACAGAACTGTAGTTAGTATTAATTATTACAAGGATTAGAAATAGGCATTCAGTAATTAAATGTACATCACATTAATCAGCAGCCTGTTAGCAAACTTCTCAAAAGCTGAAGGAAAGCTAAAGTGGCATTGACAGATACAGTTTGCATTTGCAAAGTACTGATACTTCCTCCTGGTGCTTATACACAGCCTGGCAAGTTTGCATAGTTACAAATTTATCAAATTTGTTCCCCAACAAAATTCTCAGTTGAATGGAGCAGTAGAGATCTTGTTGAAGGGAGTTCATGCTAGCATGAAGGGTTTCAATAGCCATATATATATATATGTGTTATTTCAATTTATACTGTCGGGTTAGAATAGGAATATTATGTTTATGGATAACCACTCTCAGTCCACGCAATTCTTATCACCTATTTTTAGATTCTAACCTGGTCGTGAACCAGAACATCTCTGAACTTCTTCTGTATTTTTGTAAACTCACAATCATACTTCTCTAGGTGCCAATTCCACCACTGGAGGTTTATTGAGTATTTTGCATTGGAAACACCTAATTAATAATTACCTGCAGTGTCACTAAACCCTGACTTGCACAAATGAAAATGTCGCATCCTCTGACCCTGTTTTGAAAAATACAGCAGGGGTTTTGAGAGATGAGTAGATATTAGCCCTTTAACTCATAGTCAACTAAAAATCACACAGAATAAAGGTCAAATCCTGAAGGAACGACTTGAAATTACTAGAGAAGCAAACATTAAGCAGAGCAAAAGAAAAACACCCTCAAGATGCTATCAGTCATCATTTCCCACTGCCCATGGCAGGGAGGCAGCGGAGGGGTTTTATCTCTGGGCCCAAATTATGTTGAATATGGCCATGAGCAATTTGGCAGCTCTAAGAGGCTGCTGGATGCAGAGAAAAGCCACCAGAGCTGCCAGTAGCAGCAAAATATTCTAAACCATGAGCCAAGGACCTGACTGCTCTCTCTTGATTTCTTTTGTGCTTTCCCAGCTGGAGCATAACCTGGGATTCAGTTTTGTTCCTTCTCCCTGAGCGCCTGCCCCAAGGTGTCCAGCTAAAGACACCAGATAATCCTCCTGCCGTCATCCCTGTTAAATTATCTCCATGGTGAGCACCAAACATTACCCTGGGCCAGAAAATGTCATGGCCTTCACGAGGCCTGTGTTTCTATCTTGGTTGTTTTCAGGGACCTAATCTTCAAACTATCTTTTCTTTTTTCTCCCCTGAATTGCAATTTGCGGTACACATGAGTCCCAGAATACTCTTGCTTTTTTTCTTTTCTTTTCCATCCCATTAATGGTCAGGATATTGTCACTGGCTTTCAAACAGTGGGGAAAAAAACCCCAAAAAAGCTCAGTCATGCTTTTCTATGTATCTGCTTGTCTCGCATATGCAAAAATGCCTTTTCCCAGCCCATTAACACATATCAAATTGAATGTGAAAGCAAACAACAAAACATTAATCAGAACATAACTTTTCACAGTGCTATGTCTTGATTAAATACCCAAAGATTTATAGACATCTGGAAAAAAAGCAGAAAGCTTAAAAAGAAAGGGATTTGAAGCCTGAAGTGCATCTGATGGATTTAGGTAGTTATGTCTGAAAATTAAGCCTCAGTCTTCTCCAAGTCCCATAACTAAAGCTGCTTTGTATTTCAGTCCTACAAAGAACTAAATAATTCACTGGCTACTGTCCTGCAAAGTCATTTCCTCTCTTTGTTTTCCGTACTTGAATTTTCATATCTTTTCCAACCTTTTGTGCTTAGAATGAATCAAGTCTGGCAATTTTTCCCAGAATGGTCCTTTTTTTTCCATAGACACAGTCTTTATTATCCTCCTTGACTCCATCTAACACAGATTCCTGTCAATGCTCTCATAAATTATTCTTTTCTGCAATTTTAGAACTGGTGACTAAAATGGATTCAATGAGACAATTTGTGCTAAAAGAACAGGTACTGCTGAAGAACAGCAGCATCTATTTAAAATTTTGAATGTAGTTCTGTGTGGAAAACACAGAAAAAACCGCTTGTTAATCAGTTTTAATTATCCTGCAGAGAAGAGAAATTCAGCATCTCTCTTATAACTGGTCCTCTCAGCAGAGAATGGTACAGCTAATTTTTAAGTTATTTTTGCTGCAGGACCCTTCTGTTCCTACCCTTGCTATCATTTGTTTATCGAGGTGGTAAAAGGGAGAGGAAATAATCCGGTTGCAGGTCCCAGACACTCTGTTTGGAAAGAACTATTCCCAGATTAGCTCTGCAAGAAAAATGAATGGAAATACTGTGATTTGTTGATTGCATCTCCAATAGGCCAAGTCAGGGGTAAAGGATGAGCAATTCAAAATACAGAGAGCACAGCCAATGTGCAAGCAAAGGCTTCTATTTTCAGGAAGACACATTTTTAATGCAGACCAAAAGAGACAGGAACAGAGAAAGAAACAATCTGTTCATGTCAAAACAGAGGGACTTTGTGAGTGCCCAAATGAAAAGTTGAGGCTAGAGGAGAAAGGATACAAATTATTATCTATCACTTCATTGTTTATATTATTCAAAAAGCAAAGAAAGAGGGGTTTGAATTTCTGTGGGGCTGGGACAGGAAATCAGCACTTGCCCATTTCTGAGATAATTCAGACAAATTCCATGCCAGCTATCCTCTGCAGAGAAGGGAAGGTCCCTGTTTAATAAGGTTGCTGTTTTTCATCCTAAAACTTCTCCTGTCCCAAGGTTCCCACTCAGAAGACATTACAGCCTTGTCTGTCCCACACAGCATCTCTGTCTGCAGCTTCCAGGGACATCACAAACAGCCTGACAGTACCTGAGAACATTACAGATCCACCAAACCCCACGGGAATTCTGTCACTTGGTCCAGCAGGGCCTAGAAATGATGCTGAAATTTCTTAGTCCCAGATGTTTTTCTAAATGTCCAGTTTCATCTTGGGTCTGTCCTAGGAGACAGATATTTGTTGCGAGTGATAAACACATCCTTGTACCTAATCCTATTCCTTCCTCATAGATAAATAATGTGGATAAACAGGAGATTTGGGGCTAGTAATGATATTGCCCTGAAAGATGCTGTTTCAGTTTTGGGAGCTCTGACATTCTGCTGCTGTAATTAGATTCCCAGAAGTGCTATCTATTGACGATGCCAAGTGTCTGGTGCCAATTAGGCTAAATTCAGACCTAATAGAAAAGCATGTGCAATGCACTCAGAGAGGCACTCTAACTGAATTTGTCCCAGGCAGAGTGATCCCAAATCAAAATACAGTGAAATGGTCTTCTGACTCTTCCTCATCTTCTTTTCTGATCATAGTTCTTACCCAAAGTAAGTTCTTTAACACATGTGCCACTAACACTGGGACCAAAGCTCTGTGCCACATGGCTGAACGCACTTTGGTCCACTGGGGCTTGGACCATCTGGAAAGGGAACAAAAACTCTTTAGAAAGGAAATAAAATACATGCACACATGGTCACACAAGTCAGATTGGGCAGGTGAAGTGGCCCACCAGGGTGCCAATGAGGTGGGACACTGGGCACAAAATCTGGTGTCAATAAAATGGCAGGCAGTAGACGTCAAAAGGAAATTTTAATCCTGCTTTAAGAAAGTGTTTCTCATTTCTGGGTAAAGGCTGCTGCTCTACTTTGATTTAATTTGCAGCTAAGGTGAAATTCCTGAAGAATCCTGTGCCACTTAAAAGAATTACACAGGTACTAATTGATTACATAACATAACTGAGAGTTATGCAATATTTCATACTAGATAAGGTCTCCTATAAAACTTTGAATTCTCCTATGTAAAATATTAATATAACAATTACTGCTGAAGATCCATGCTGTTTCCATGAAGAATCCAAGAGGTGGACAGTTGTGTCCTTTGAGCTCCTTATTATAAATCTGTACATGGAAGTATATTTTAGAGCAGAGATAACAGGTCCTGTGGCTAAGTTTATCTCCTTCAGCTCTGCCATTCAGGCCCTTCTCCTACCATCTTGGACTAGAAATCTAGAAATTGGATAGAAATCTAGAAATAGGTTGAAATCTAGAAATCTGTGCCCTTTCTCCATGCCTCAGCATTATTTTAAATTCTGTGAGCCAAAGCCTGATCTCATGGAAGTGGGAGGTCGCTCTGCAACTGCCCTGTAAGGAACCACTTGGTCCTGACTTAGTTTCCCATTGTTTCTCCAGTAAAATGTTTGTAGTTTTGTCTTCTCTGAGAGTATAAAGAGCAATTATTTTGCACCATATGAATTGTATTTATTGTCATAAAGGCAAACTCAGACTTCAGCTACATTGCATTGTTCAATTGTGTTGTCTTGCTGGGCAACATTTCACCAATCTTTCAAAATTTCTCCCTTCACTTATTTTCTGTCAGAGTCTCCAAGTCCCCCCTTTACTCTGGCTTCTATTTTTGATCCCATTTTAAAGGCAAAAAATCCAAATGTGTTGAATTAAATGTTTTAATGGAAAATGCTTTCTTAATAGCATAATTTTTAATTTTATGTGAAATTATTCTTTTCACAGTTGAAAGGTTATAAAGATATCTGATTTAAAAGACGCCCACTTCATTTGGAACAAGATAAAACAATGAAGAAAACAGATGTTTTAGAAACTTTGGAACAAGAGAAACAAACCCCTTCCATTTTCTTTAGTTATTCAAAATCAGTTATTTGGAAAAAAATTAAAACCACCACATTTTCTTTATTTATTCAAAGTAAATTATTTAGTTATTCAAACATTCAGGTGTTCATGTTTAGAAATTGTGCATGCATTACACTTCTCTCTTTTTTCTTCCTTCCTCCATATCCAGATAAAACTCTGTCAATTCTTTGTCTTCTTGTGTGAAATTATTCCTCTCTCCCCTCCCTACCATGTAAAACCCAGTAAAAACAGATGTCCCTTGTACAAGCCAGGTGCTTCCCTGCCTCCTTCTCTTCTTGCATCACCACATCACACTTGGTTCTTCTCATTTCCCATTTTAAAAAATTAACTCTGGCCCAGGCAAACCCAGTACAAAGTTGCAACTTGAATTGTAACTGCAGACACAGACATATATACACAGATTTTTTAATATATAAGTATATATATATATTACCCTATTAGCTTTGAGCATGGGTTAGGTTTCTCTGGTTAAGCAAATTAAGAAAACAATTAGAGACTGTAATAAAAACAACAGGATTCAGTTCTGCTCCTGGGTCCAGCAGCCAGGCCCTGGTCCTGTTTGGGGTGTCTCAAAGGGCGATGGAGCCAGGCCATAAATATTTTAGGAGATCATCATGACAGTGATGGTGACACTGGGTCACAGAGCTCAGCAAGGAGTCAGGCTGCCCTGCAGAAAAGCCACAGAAACAGAGCAACTGTGGTTGACCTCTATAAGGAGAAAACATCAGAACTGTAGGCTCCGACCAGCATCCTTACATCACCCAGGCAAGGAGTTTTCAATTGTGGTCACTGGCGCGTGTGCAAGAGCGTGCAGTGAGAAAATGAGTCTTTGTTTTAATCACACCAACCACTTATTCCCTTTCAACCTCAGAATACAGTTTTTTTTATTCTTCTGATGGCTCCCTGTTACACTGCTACGTGGATTAGCTTCTGTTTGAATAAAACATAATCATTTTTTTAATTGTACACCACAAATGCATACATGCAAAGGAAGAGGAATGTGGCTTATGGCTGAGCCTTAGTGGCCTCCAGCCTTTCAGGATGGTTCTTCTGATCAGAGTGCAACGAAGAGGGATAGGAAAAAGAAATAACAATGTCCAGCATATAGACAAATCCTGATCTTGCCCTGAACTAGATACAGATTTTTTTGCCTCCAAATACAGGGATAAAACTATGTTGCTGTGTTTTGGTTCTCTCTTTTAATGGGACTAATTAACTACACGGGTATAACAGGAATGGGATTTAAAGGGGTACAATTTGAATGGAGCTCTGAACAACCTCTAAACAAAGCTCATCCAGTTCCAACCCTCCTGCCATGGGCAGGGACACCTTCCACTATCCCAGGTTGCTCCAAGCCCCATCCAACCTGGCCTTGGACCCTCCCAGAGATGGGGCAGCCACAGCTTCTCTGGGCAACCTGTGCCAGGGCCTCCCCGCCCTCACAGGGAAGAATTTCTTCCTAATATCCAACCTAAACCTACTCTATTTCAGTTTAAATAACATGTAATAACAACACAGAGACTTTGGAATTCATTCCTACTCAATAGGTGTCATTTTGGTCTCCCTCTAGTTGCTTCTGCCAACATATTCAAGTATAAAATCCATAGAAATGACATGCAATATGCTAACTGTTACATATGTTTTTCCTCAACCATTAATTTCTGTGTACTAAATTGCATACTTTGGCAAAATCTTTAAGTGTGCACAATTTAGAAATTGCAGTATAATATGATCTGGCCACATGAAATGACAACATTTGGGACACTGATCAGACAAAATCAGTAAATGGTTTAAAATAGGTAGTTCCACATTTAAATATAATACAGAACATCAACCGTGTAAAATTAGTCCCAGTAGGTTAACAAAAGAATTCTTTATCCTCTTTGTATGCACACAAACACATTCATCCACTACAGTTTCCATAAAATAAACTGTATTAAATCTAAATCTCTATTGAGTGGCCGTGGGATTTTAAAAAAGATTTTCATGATTTTGATGAGTCAGAAGATTCTCCTTTAAAGTAAAAACAACTTGGAGTTAAAAGCATTTAAAACAAAAATTCTCATTTAAGATTTTATTTTAATATTTAAGTGTGCATAGCTCAAGAAATCATTAATCTGGAATAACAAGTGGTATTTATTATAAATGTATAAGGTAGACACGCCTACATTTTACTGCATTTATATAATGTGAGCTGCTGCATATACATGTTATAATGACATGGATATACTCATTTATATAGATAGACACAAAAGGGAAAAAAAAGCACATTACTGCAGCTCCACATGTTTTTCAGAATAGGGGAAGATTTTTGTTCCAATCCAATATTTCTGGTGGAAATACTGTGCAAGGCAGGCATGTTTTCCATTAACCTAAATTCTGTTAGCCCCCCTCCAGAAAACCCACTGCTGAGAAATGACTTCATCACGCACCCTTCAAACCCGTCACCCTGCATATCTGCTCGGGGACCTGGGTATTGTAACCTGCAAATGTTGAAATACCAGCCTAATTACCATGTGAAGTTATTTGTTTGTTCTGGAAAACTGATCCTCGGATTCATGTTAATTCACAGACAGCAAGTCTGAGATCCACATGACGAGCTTGGGCCAGAGCACATTAAAGTCAAAGAAAGCTCATTGACGTCAAAGGATTTCAGATCAGAAGCTAAAATAAGGTATTACAGCTCAGCATTGAATAACACTTTTGTTAGGCCTTCGTTCATCTTGGTGGATGAGGGGAGGGATTGTCTTTTTATCGTCCTCTTTTTTCTTCCTACTGTCCTTTTTTCTTGTTTTTCCTTCCTTCTTCTTTCCTTCCTTCCTTTTTCTCTTTTCTTCATCAGACTGGCATGAGCACAACTTGTCTTCACTAAAATTCAGTGGAGTTGTGTTATGGACATAATAGGAGTAGAAACAACTCAAATATGGTCAGCTTCTGAGCATCCCTATGGAATAATCCAAATTCCAAGTTGTGCTGCCCTTAAACAAACGCCCTCAGCTGATTGGAATTTCTCACAGGCTGCAAAGCAGAAGAGCTCAGACACTCAGGGCTGAATTTCCCTGCAGCCACACATGTCTGAAGAGATATTTGTATATTTAAAGCAAATCCATAGGCCTCGTGAAATCCTCACCAATTCCAAGGAAAACATTGGAGTTTATGCAATCCTGACATTATACTCCATTACACACTGCAAACAGGGGCCAAAAATATCTGAAACCGTGCAAATATTAGCTGTGAGATCCAGAGGGCACCTTGCAGACTTTGTTCAGATGTTTGTAGTGTACCTCTAACGACTTCTAGGTCCAGAAAGGTTTCTCAGCATGGATTTGGCACAGCACAGTTCTTTACTGATATCATCCTGCAAAAAATTGCTGAATGTGAAAGAAGAATATTATTTTATCCTTTTGTATTCATCTTACAACAGGTAAAATTCCCCTTGGCCTCCAAAGGAGTCTCTTTGCTTTGAACATGAGAGTAAATACATTGTCTTTTCTATCCTCTTCCAGAGGCTCAGTTGTCTGACAATCCTGTCATTAAATATCTAAACCACTGTGTTCCAAATCTCATCCATTTAGGGTTTTTTTGGTAATAACTGCCTCTGTCAAGAAACAAATATTGTCCTAGTCATCTCTTGGGATGCATTAAGATGCAGCTCTGATTTTCATGTGATCTCTAACATAAGAGAGCTTTTTTGAGCTGTGTTTCTCCACATTTGAATATAAACATTGATTTCTGCTCCTATGATTCCATTTCACTTCAGAACCAGTATTTTCAGAGATGCCTCCTAAAGATGAATAAGAAATATTAAATATATTAAACTGAACTCCCTGCATGTATCACAGTGTTCTGCTTGTGTTTTTTCATTTATTCTCTATAATAATGTCAAATTGCATCTATAAATTTATGCAAACCTCCCAAACCCTTGCACATAAATAATTCCCATTTGCTTGAAGAGAAGTTACTCATATCCTGCAGTAGAAAAAGCCTCCTGCTTACATTTTGCTGCAGATTTTTCCTCAAAAACTCAAGATTGTTTGCTCTTCTTTAACATAAAACCAAGAAAATCACCGTTTTGCTTTTGGGGTGAGATTTCTTTCTGATCTGGTCTTTGACGTGGAGTACAGCAGTGTAAAGGTGGTGTGATAGAATAAGTAAAAACTAATGTTTAACAACGCAAAGCCAGCTCTTATGTGGTTTCTCTGCTCATTTGGGGAAGCATCTCACTGCACAATTACATCTATTAATGGCAATAAGTGATGATTTTCAATCTGTTCTCAATAAAAAATAGGCTTCAGCTGAGCGACTAAAATAAATATTACGTATACAAATATATTTGTACATAATTAAAGGCATATGTATTATTTGCCTGTTAAGTTTGCTGAAGTCTCCCATCACTTTTCTCTATCTTTGTTCTGGGTTTCTATGATTTCCTGAAGAGTCAGCAGTCACAGGTTCTGAATTTTATTGAGTGGGCAATTTCTTCTTAGTTTTAATTCTCTCTTGATTAAATATTTCTGGTGATTAGATTTGCATGCACGGGGATGGAAACCAATTTCAAAGACAGATGTCCCTTTTCTTTCATCCCCCACGAAACCCTTCCATATGGAGAATGTCAGTCAGAAGCCTGACCACCATTTAAAACTCACTGGATTTTATGAAGCAGGGGCAGAGTGATACTTAAGTAGTGCCCAGAGTTACCTCTGGCTCCTTCCAGGGGAATAATTTCACTTAAAAATCTTTATTCATCTTGTTCCACTGATAAATTAGTACTAAGTCTGAATTCTCTTAATACAAGGAACAGGTAATACTGCTGAGTGAGGTGTTTTCAGTAACTTTGGACTGGAATTACAGTGTTTTTCCCCAGTGGATGTAAAATACATAGCAAGTTCAATAAGCTTCTTACATTATCTCTCAAATTCTCCCTGACTCAATGTAAAAATCTATTTGAGTGATTTTAAATAGCTTAAAAGAGAGATCCAGCCTCCTACTTCTTATCTGTGTTAACATTATCATCCACCATGTTTAGGAAATTATTGTTTTGCAAGGGGATATTTTCTTCTAATGGATAAAAAAATTTATTTGCTCACTGGGATAATAAAGTTTAATAAGGAGGAAGAAGTTGGTTTTTTTTTATCAAGACTTCTCTTGATTCTTATTTTAAATTCAAAGTGCAAGATATCCCTTAATTCAACGATGCTGGATCAAACCTGTGAGAAGTCCTTACATAAACAGTGTTGACTCCCGAAACAAAACACTGAGCCATGTGCTCATGCATATCTGAGAGATCAATTATAGAGAAGGTTTTTTCTGCCCAAATCTTCTCACTGTCTGCCATGGAGTTCTGCAAGGGATGGCAAAGTGGGAAAGCAATTTGAGGCTGCTCAAAGGCTGCCTTTACTTTATAATTTTGTGTTGGCTCTTTGCTGAGAGTCAATTATGGATATACTTTGCTTGTTTATTTCCTGCTGACATCAGAGGATAACCCAAAGCTTATTACATTATTAAACGCACGGCATGACAGCCTTCTATACCTCCTCTTGGTAAGGGCTGAACTCTGAGTGAAGAGAAATGATCACCAACTGGAAAAATACACTGCTGGTTTTGTGCCACACAATACAGATCGCTGCTGTGCCCATCAGTGATGCTACCATGCTCCAATATCGGAAAGTGACTGAAATGCTGAGCAAAAAATTCCATCAAACCACAGTTTTCATGTCTTAGGTGTTCAGTCCTTGGATCTGCTGCAAATATTCCCCACAAAAAGAAGCACTTGACTGCATCAGCCCCCAGCTAAAATTGTCCAGATCAGACAAAGTGTGTTCTCGACCAAAAAAACTCCACACACCCACATAAATTATTGTTAAAAATCAGCAGTTTGCAGTAAGGACCTGAGAGCAAGGTTTCACCCTTGGAAGCTGTAAGCAACTAATAATTATATTTCCAGGCCTTGCTATGACTCTTGACGGGTTTTTCGATCTCAAGGAGTGTAACCAACCCATAAATGATCTGCTGCGGCCTCGGGAAGCAAACTGAACCGACGCGTAGGGGATTTAGGCCATTTCCATAAATACATTTAAAAACAAAATTGACGGGTGTTTTCAAACAGGCCTCGAGTGAAAAAAAGAAATGTCAAGGGCCTGTGCAATCTCTGCAGCTGATATCTTCTCCATATGTGCCTGAACCGCGCTCCAGCCAAGGAGCTCTCGGAGAGCTCGAGCTGCTCTGACGGAATCTCGCAATGTGCCTCTGGGCTGGGATGGAGAGAGCACAGCTAAAATTCCTGGCTAGGAAGTACATCACTTATAAACAAACCTGGTCCAGGAAAAAAGTCATGGAAAGCACTGAAAGCTGTCACATGGCAATACAAGATGTCAGCAAATGTCTTTCTTTTTACCCGCCCAAAAAAAGCTGAAAGTCAGCATGACTGAATGTCTCATGCCTGCTTCCTTATCAGGAGTATTTCTTCTGGCCATTTATCTGAAAAAGGACCATATAAAATTAGAAGAAAGAAAAGAGAAAGAAAAAACAAGCCTACTCTCCCTGTGTTAAATCACTACATCAACTGCAAACCCAGCATTGAATGCACTCCTAAGCCAAGACCTGGTAGGACCTGATTATTAAAAGATGCCTCTGCCCAAGCTGAGGTGCAAACGGGACCATAGGCCAAAGTAAATAATGTGGATTTTATTTAACAGCAAATTTGAGGTAGAGAGAGGCAGGAGGAAGAGACATACCGAGAGACAGATTAAGAAGAAAGAGAATCACCACCATGTGTGGGTTCCTGCCGCATCCCTGCACTGACCCTGAGTTCTCTTTATCATTTCTACTTGATTTCTCTTCATAAAGTTCTCAGACATGTTTAGAATTTACAGCTCCAAATGGAATATTTTCTTGAAGATTCTATTTTTTTTTACTGTGAACTGAAAAAATCTATTTAAAACCTCGTACAAAATTTAATAAGAAAGTGGTAAAAGTCTGGAGCAAGAGTGAGCTTGGTTAACATGGGATAATTTTAATCCACTGTTCCTGTGTCATTATGAAATTAGATTTCTTGTTCTCGCAATGGAAAAACACCCACTGAACAAAAGCAATGAGGTATTTCACAGGATGATTCTGCAGAATATCTCACAGTAGCGAGGAAATTCAAAGCTAAAGCATGTAGCACTATATCCTCCACTTTTCACCTTTAACATTTTTTATTCCAAAAAGCAGCCTGTGCTTCTCTGTGGATGCTCACACTATTAGGCACCACAAACATCCAAAGCAGCAGCTGGAAAAGAGCAAAGAGAACTCAGAACTAAATCTGTAAGACCCATGCCAAAGAGGACAGCAGCTGTGATTTTGTTATTTGTGTTAGTTAAGTTGTATAAGTAGCAGATCATTTTCCACCCTAACACAATTATGTACTTGCAGAAGTTATTGTTGTTGCTTTTAATTGCCTGAGGATGGTTTAATGCTATTAGCAGGATATCTCCAGTCTTTGAAAAGGAATTTAAGATTGTGAAATGCTGCATGGTTGTGGGAGTGAATATATTGTTGTTCCACTACTGGAATTCACAGAAAACAGTTCAATGGTGAATTTTGCTATATTATAATTAAATTCTCAGTGGAAAAATACAAGCCTGCCAATGGAGGTGTCTTGATTTGCATCAGACAGTCATGTGACTCTTAAAGCTTATTAGAGCCATAAAAGACTCTGATATTTAGGACCTTTTCAAATTTTCATGACAGAGCTCAAACTGCGCATTATAATTTTGTGAATTGCTTCAGATCATATTTTAATCATCATAAATATTTCAGAGTACTCCCAAAGAAAATCATAATCACTTGTTCTCATTTAAAAGGGATTTAGGATGTAAGTTCAATAAAGTTATCACCACTGGAAAGCCATTTCATTATTTTAAATTCAGTGTACAGAGTAAAAACAGCATCGGTAGTGGAGACATCAAGATCTGAGCTGTCCTTAATGCAACAGGTCTCTCGTTTGAATTACAATTTTGAAGGTCATGACCGAGTAGAACAATTTTAACACAACTTCCCTGCAAACTCTGCCTGTTTCCTCCTCTCAGCTGCCAGACTCTACATATAGCTCATATCCACCTGGCTCAGGTCAAGCAGGTCAGGTATTTTATAGTTCTTTTCTAAAATCTGTTAAATCAGCCCAGCTTCTTCAACAAATCGGCTGAAAGAGGTCCTGTCTTTAAAGCTGCTGTGGTATCATAATGAGAAGGAAGAAGGCCAGTTGTTCATGGCCCTCAAAGTCTCAAAAAAAGTTTGCAATGACAATTTGGACTAAAGATCAAACAAGTTTCTTACACAAGAAAGGAAATTCTCTTGGGAAAAGCGAACAGAGCATTTTCAAACACAAAATGTGCCCTTACAGAGATTACATGATGTGTTTGATGAAGTGTAGTTCTGAATACTCCAAATTTTCCAAGACATGGGTGGAACTGGAAAACTGTTCAGCTCAAACCTTTACAGGCAGAGGGGAGAGAAGAACACTTTTTGCCAATTAATAGCTTCTTTCCAGTTTCAGTTGATAATTATAGTGAGTTTGTAGAGTTCAAGAAAATCAAAGGCTTCTGCAATCGGTCCAGACAAATATTTTTCTTGGTGTGCTCTATCACTTGGACAATCTGCTTGTAGTTCACCTATTACTTTCACATACTACATAGTTTATATAAAGATTATTTTCCTAATTCCATCTGTATATTTTGACTATAAACTCCTTCCTACATAAAGAGCACCAATATCTTGCCAACCACAATTTCACGAGCTGTTTCTTAAACAAAATTACCAAAACAAAACACCCATTCCATTGAATCACACAATGATTTGGGTTGGAAGGGACCTTAAAGGCCATCCAGTTCCAATCCCCTGCCATGGGCAGGGACATCTTCCACTATCTAAGGTTGCTCCAAGCCCCGTCCAGCCTGGCCTTGGACACTTCCAGTCCAGTAGCTGTTTAGAAATCTGTGTGCCATGAATTAATGGCCATATGCCAGGAACAGGTCAGGTATTGCTCACCAGTGGTCCCCAAAGGACAAAGTGATGGCACATGGCTGAGGAGATGCCAGGACCTTGTTCAACTGCAGGACCTGCTCTGTGGATAAACAGAGGACTTTGCCCTCACAGCCTTGAAGTTTGGATCTTCTCACATCGAGGCATTTGTTCAGATGTGGTAGCCTGTGTCGATATTTGAATTTTTACCATGTCTGCCCAACAATTTCAGTTCTCCCCGTTGTCTCACAGGGATCAGGGTGAATTTAGAAGCACACCCATGACCCTCTCACAGTACAGTCTTTGCAGTGCTATCCCAGTGCTGAATGTAGCTCTAACTCGGCTTCTGATTTAGATTAAAATAACCAAACAGGCCCACAGTTTAACCTCTTTCCATCCTAAGGATACAGGGAACTTGACTCCCTAAGGAATTCAACTGTGCAGAGGTGGACCAAGAAATACCTTTGAGGTCTGGGAGGGAAGCCATCACTGCAACACCTGCTCTGAACCTGGCCCTACAAGGACTTTCTCTTCTTCCCCTGTCCTTCTCCCAGGATCTGGCCCTTGGAACTTCACGTGGGCTCCAGTCCCACGCCCTGGGGTCACAGAGGAGAAAGTGGAAGAGCAAGAGACATAAACCTGACTCTCCTAAACCCCAGGCTGTTGTCCCTCCTACTCGTAGCTGTCAGAGTCAGTGGAGAAATCTACTGATCTGCTGCTAATCTCTGAAGAGCCTCTTCCAAACCACACGATCCTGGCTCTGACTTCACAAAAGTCTCCCAGTCCAATAAAAGTGAGGCTTCTCCAAACACCAGTTACAGTCACAGATTGTGGTTTCTCGTAGGTGGAGGCACAGTCAAAGGCTTGGCTGAGCCTGGTGCCTTCCTGGCCTTCCCAACACCCACGGGAAGCACTTCGGGAAAGGGAGAGCACCCGGCACCAGTGATGTCACTGCACTGGCTGAGGGACACACACACTCAAAACTTTCCATAAGGTGTGCGGATTCTCCCTGCAGCTTTTTTTATTTTTGTGTAGAACATGGCACCTACGAGGCCTCTCCCCGTCTGCAGCGGCAAAGCATCAGAGGTGACACACGCAGATCCTTGGGCAGAAAGGGAATTTATGTCCCATTGCCAGTCCTGTTAGAAACAAATAATCAGTATTCCAAATAATCAGTATTCCAGGCTGCAGGGACTCTCTCCAAGAGCCTTGCTTTCTGTTACACCTCCGTGCCCTGCTCAAAGGTCACAGGAGGAAGTCTGTGAAAGAACTGGAGTTCAAATCCAGGTCTCTTAAACACCAAATTTACTGCAATTCTATAATTAATTTATCCTATGCAACAAAAATGTTATGCATCTTATTTTATTATTTGGAAGCAGGTCCTTCTGGTTTTTATATTCCATCATGGGCATCAGTTCAATAAATACTTTCTGCATGTGACTGATCCTACGCAGGGTCTGAAGTCAGACTGCTGAAACACATGGCTGCAAGATCGAGGCCTAGATTTGTTTTCAGTCCTTCTTATAAGAAGTTATTTAGCTTCAGAAGGTTTTTAGGAGGAAACCTAAAACCTTTTGGTATGCCAAAGCCTGGGCAGATACCTGCCCTGTTTTCTTTTCAGTCTCCCAACATGCTCTGTTAAAGCAACAGCTTATTACCCCCTCAGAAAATGAACGAAAATAGTCAGAATTATGAATGTATGGATCCGTGGTATCCCCAATGAAAAAAATCTAAAATCCTTTTTACATCCATTACTGAAGTATATCACTCTTTTCAGCTGTTATCATTTGTTACACTTGCTTGGAAGGAATACTGTCACATGAGAGAAAATCACCTGCAATCCCCTCAACAGAGCGAGCAACACCAGCAGCAAGCCTGGATTACGGTAGGGTTTCATCCTAGTAGCAAAGAGTGAGTAAGTTTACAAAACTGGACTGGACCCAGTTTCTGAGAACTGCCATCTCTGCATCCACAGACCTGCACTGCCATCTGCAGCTGCCTGACAGTATGTGGAGTTCTCCACGAGCAGGCTCTCATGGACATTGGCAACAGCATCCTCCCTGTAAACATTAGGAGTGTTCAGTGGCAGGCAGATTTTTTTTCCCCTAAATATTATCATGCTAGAATAACCAAAGTATTCCTCTTTTTCAAGATTGTGTTTGTTCTTTCTCCAGCTTTTTTTTTTAACTTTCTGCTTTATCTCACTACTCCACTGTCTTTGCCAACTGAAGTTGAATGTCAGATACAAAGTGAAACATATTTATTAACCCAGACGATTTGTAGTACACTGAGAAATAAGACCTTTTTAGAAGTTGTGCAGGATGTCTTAACTACACATGGAAATTGTTTTAAATCTGTTTAATTAGAGTTACAGCATTATAATTGGAGTTTAGTTGAATATATCCCCTAACACCTATTGCCGGAGAAACATAAATGGGTTTGGTAGGCTTTGATCTGAAATAAAGAATGAGCCTGAAAAGACCCACAATACCAAGAAATTTATTGAGGGTGATTGTCATGTTCCGAAAGATTTCTGTCTCATTAGCAGCACATGGGCCAGGTCCTGCCTTCAGCCACCCTGGCACAGCCGCATGATGCAGAAGGGGAATGGCTTTACCTTCAGGGACAAAGACTTCTCCCAGTGCATGGTCAAGTCACAGCGGTTAGGAACAGACCCAGGAGTCTCTTAGCAGGCAGGGGTTGTGCCAGAGGCATGTCTTACACAGGCACACGGCCAGGAAAAATGTCACATGGAGGAAATCGGCAAGAAGGATTCCAAAATTGGGATCTAGCCCCACCGCTGATGAAGTTGGGCACCCTGAACTGAGCACTTGCAGTTCCCCAGATACCAATGACACACACACAAAGAAAAAAAAAAGAAAAAAAAAAAGATTTATAGAATGGTTAGGGTTGAAAGGGAGCTTAAAGATCATTTCGTTCCAACTCCTTGTCATCCATGAGACACCTTCCACTACCCCAGGTTGCTCCAAGCCCCGTCAAATCTGGCCTTGGACACTTCCAGGGATGAGGCAGACCCAGTTTCTCTGAGAATCTGTGCCAGGGCCTCTCCACCCTCCCAGGGAAGAATTTCTTCCTCATATCCAATCCAAACCTACTCGCTTTAATTTTAGAGCCATTCCCCCTTGTCCTGTCCCTCCATCCCTTGTCCCAAGTCCCTCTCCAGTTCTCCTGGACCCCTTTAGGCACGGGAAGGGACTCTGAGGTCTCCCTGGAGCCTTCTCTTCTCCCGGCTGAACAACCCCAACTCTCTCTCTTCATTGGAGAGATGCTCCAGCCCTCGGATCATCTTTGTGGCCTCCCCTGGACTTGCTCCATTTCATTGCCAGAGCAAAGGTCTGAGGGAATGCATATGGAAATTTAAACTGTAGCACAGGGATAAGTCAAATAGGGAAACATGGAGAGAAAGTGACCCATGACTTGTTTAATACCTAAAGTGCTTTCTGCACAAAGTGCTTCAAGGAAATGGTTTGTAAGAGTACAACTAATCCCACCTGCCACTGTGTGTCCTTGCAAGTGTTAGCACAGCAAAACCAGAGCCAGAACATAAAGATCAAGGACATTTCAGCATTAAAAACTATTTTTAACAGGAGGTAAATTACATTCCCTGACATCATTTTTTATCTTAAATATTTTGCCCTATGTGAAAGAGTCACTGCAAAGAAAAAGAAGATTTATGGCTATATGGCAGGACAAATTGTAGTGGTATATGAAGAGATTGTATTACCAGAGATGTTAGAGTTTAAAATACTGCATGAACCTGGGCAGGACTGTGCTTGAATTTTTATGTAGCCAGACTGACATCTTGTGGTTTGTGCAGGACATCAGAACGTGCATCTGAGGGGAATTAACTTGTACTTCATTAGAGCATTGTAAAGTTACAAACTTTTCTTTCAGCAGAACAGTGTGTGACTCCTCACTGTATCATTGGTTGCAGCCAGGAAATTTAGAATTGTGGAATCACAGAATACCCTGAGTTGGAAGGGACCCACAAGGATCATTGAGTCCAACTGCTGGCCCTGCACAGACACCCCAAAAGTCACACCCTGTGCCTGAGGGCACTGAATGTCTCCCGCACCTGAAGTGTGAATTCTTACAGAAATGGAGAAAAACTGAGGCTCCTGTTATGAACAGGTCACAGTTGCTAATGCCATGAAGGCTGTGCACGCTTCCCAAGAACAACTCAAAGCAAGAGCACACCGAAAGGTGGAAAGTATCCAAAGTCATCATCTCTCCCTCTCTCCATGCAGCAGGATGAAGAAGGAGTGAGACCTGTCTCCTAACCCAGAATACTTGGGCTGACCCAAACTGAGGGGAAAATGTCCCAACAATCCTTGCAAGACCTTGCAATCCTGATGCCTGGGCAAATGTTCGTGCTCAGGCTTCCCACACCCAGGTGCTGGGAGCTCAGTGTGGGTGTAGCCCCCCGAGGACAAGTGGCACAAGCACAACACTCTGCCAATAAAAGCTGGGTTTCTTTCCTCCTTATTTTTAACACGAGAGAATAGAAAGGGAGGAATTAAGGTCACCATGCTAAGAGAGGTGTTTCTGAGGGCAGACTGGAGCCACATGCCCAAGCACATCAAATTACTCCAGCTGAAGTTACAGGTAATCAGCAGCTCGAGCTGGCCTGGAGCAATAAACTCAGCCAAGAGTCTCCCACACAGCTCCACTCCTGCACCTCCAACACAGCCTGGATGCAATGTCCTTGCTGTCCCAGCTGGGATCTGCTCTTCATCAACACCTGACATTCACACCAAATTGTACTTTAATGTCTATCCCTAAACACATAAGGCTTGCTGATAAAAATGGACTGGGACCCGTTTGGTTACAGTTACTAAGGCACCCATAGGCAGGACTAGGAGTCCACATCTCTGAGCTCCACGTTGTTCCCCTTCTCAACTCTGCTCCCAAGCCATTTCTCAGCTTCTTTGCATTTTGAACAAAGTCTGCATATAAAATGTCCAAAGTCCTCCCAAAGGAACGGCAAAGGGTGGGAAACATGTCCCTCAACATATTCCCTTCTTTTTCCCAGAAGATAATTCAAAATTCTGGCCCCAAAAGGGGGCAAATATTTATAAACAAGGTATTTAAAAGCAGAGCTGGAGGGCTGTGTGGGTGAGGGGGTACCGTGTCTTCATGAGCTCTCCCAGCTCTGCTCTCTGTTCCCAAAGCATTTCTTTTCCCACAGCCATGAATAAGAGAGAACAGTAGCTCATTCCACTTCTTGTTTCCCATTTGTCTTTATAACAAGCCCTTAAAACACAAGCATTTTCTAAAGATGGAGAGATTCACCTATCACTATGGTGAGGCAATGGGCAGTGTTTGGAGATCTCTGAGCTTCCTTAAAATCCAGAGCAGCCACCACAGCCACAGCTGGCAGCACTGGCACTGCTAAAGCCAAGACAAGGTCACGCTCACAGCACTTCATACCAGGGCTTGAAGCTGCATAGGCCAGTTTTAAACAGGATAAATACTCCTGGAAGCATTATTGAAGCTGCTGGGAATTACACATGCAAGCACAGCAAGGTTTTCAGGGTGACACACCACCTTACATTAGACCCACTGATAAAACTGGAATAAACAGGCACAAAGCTGAACCTTCTCACTCATAAGGGCTTGTGTGTCCCAAATCTTGTCTAGTTGTCCCCATATGTATGAACTAGCCCAACAGAGGATCATATTTCTCCCTAGAAACCTTCCCTCAGTCAGGAGAGAACATCACAACCAATGGATAACTGCTAGAGGCACCAACACAGCTCAAGGCCAGCCCCAGGTCTGAAGAGCCAGACAAGCCAGCAGCCATGCAAGCTCTTTTTCAGAAAGATGACTACAAATAAGGCCCCTGCCCTTCTTCCTCTTGCAATGTTTTCAGTTACTGTGACGGGGAACAGAACCTCTCACCACAGGCACCATCTTGCCTCATTAGGAGAGTCTGTGGTAAAGCTTTGTCTTCTTCAGCTCCCTTGTTAAATGTTACAGCACCATGTGGTAAAGATCATCATTCTTAACTGTCCAAACCCATTCTATAATTATCTGCAGAAAGACAATGCTATTGAGAAGTGGCCTCATCAGCAAAGTCAGGGCCTGCACCTTCTCCAGGAGGCAAAACAGTCCAAGCAGGAGGACAAAGGCTGGCAAGTGTGGGCTTTGCTGGCTCTCAGGGCTTCAGGAAGGGGTTTAGACAAGCCTTTGCAGGCTCTGGCTCGTGGCTGCTGTGTCCCATCTTGTTGTGCAGCATTGCCTAAGTGAATTTTATGTTTCTTTTGAGCTACCACGAGCTGTACCAGACAGCCAAGTGACAGCACACTGCATTTTTCACCAAAGAATCATCCAAACAGGTGAGGTTCTCCTTTTTCTTGTACCATGAACATGTACAGATTTTTCCTCAGGTGAACTTGCGGAACTTAATATCACATTGGGTCTGGATCAGTGAAGAGGCAAAATGAGCATCTTCAGCTTCCTCCAGCACCAAAATACTTTGTGTTCTTGGAGAGCTCCACCAGCAGTCAGCATCACCTCTGTGCAGCTGAGGGAAATCGTTTCAGGGCTGAATTCTTTACAAGCAACGCCTCAGGGGTCAGACTCAGCCTCCTCTAGGCTCCCCAGGTAAGTGCTGCTGGTATTTATTTGAGTTGGTTTCCAGCAGCATTCACCTGGAGTTAATTATGCAGCCCACACTGCTGTTAATTACAGTAAAACCTAATCCTCCGCATGCAGCACACCCAAAACATTACCCCATGAAACTGCAGCTTTGCAGTTACTGCACTTCATTTTATGCAGTTTCCCTTATGCTACCCTGAATGCATTTCCATTCTCTGCCCAGGAGCATTCCAATCTCTCCAGTAGCAAACAATAAATGAGTCTTAGGAGGCTCTAGTGTACTTAGGAGGCTCTGGTGAACCTATGAAAAGAGGCAATTTATTTCTGAACTTGGCACTAGGCACAGTGTGCCTTGTAAATGTCAATTTGTGTATGTGTGAGCATCTGACACTGCTCAGCAGCACATGGCTGGGGCCAAAAATTTGACTGACTCTGGCCGATTTGCAAGCCTAAAAATATTCTTTTATCAATATCCACTTTTTTGTGCTGATTTGCATCCTAGCAAAACCCTAAGCAGGCTGTGGTTTCATGGGAGTGTGGGATGGACTGCCATAAACGGCGTGATGACACAGCGTCACTGCAGACTTTGATTTTTCACTGTTTGTCTGTTCTAAATCTGCTGGAATCAGAGATCTTAATCTCTTTTATCATTTTGTCTTCGTTTACATGCAGTGCCCAAAGGGCCACTGGCAAGCAGAGATGCAGCTAAATAAGTCGAGTGCATTGTTTTTAATGCTGTAGTTCCTATCGTGGGCCCAATTCTCCTCCCATTGACGTCAACAGTAAATCTTCCAATGGATTCAGTGAGAGCCAAAAATCTCTGGTCACACCCTGTTATGTTTTATACCCACAGTGCTGTGGGCTCCGGCTTCAAATTCTAGCTTTTATTACAATATGGGAAACACAGGGGACTTTAAAAGAGGGTTTGATGATAAACGTGTGCATTTACGTGCCAAGCTGCTTCGTTTGTCACTGGAGCGTGACAAAGGTGAGTGCCAAAATAAAATCCTCAGAAGAACCAAGAAAAAAAATCCAAATTTTAAACTTTTCGTAGAACGACATGATAATAGTACTATGATAAAGCAGTACAATATGCAAATGAAACCCTAAGTTTGCAGCTTGGATATGCAAATTTTTCTATTTCATTGGTCTTCTTGAGCTGGTGACTCTCGTTGCTGCCTTATCACTTTCAATTTCACCCACTGAGCCTCTTAATTTCTCTCTTTAGTGTTCATGTTCCTCCCTTTTCCTAGTTCTCTCACCCTTTTTCCTTCATTTTTTGTACTTTTGTCTGCTCACTGCTTTCCTTTTTGGTTTGCTGCCTCTCAAAGCCCTCTCTGTTATGAAGGAGTCCAGCTTCACACCTGCAAACTTTTTTCCCTCTATTGTCAACTTTTGTACTTTTTCAAGACCAAGATCACATACTGCTTTCAGGACTGCTCCTTCTCCCTCTATCTACTTGATTCAGCTTTGTTCCCTCTTCCTTAGCACTTTGACACATCCTCCCCTAAATTAATTGGCTTTCACAGACACCTTCTCCAAGAGGAGAGTTCAGCCTGCCTTGTCTGAGGGGCTCTGCAGGCCACAGACCTGCACTGACCAGACCCTTCCCTGTCTCCAATATCCTTCTCTGGACACACTCCAATGTTCTTCTTGTAGTCAGGGGCCCAAAACCGAACCCAGAATTCCAGGTGTTGCCTCACCAGTGCCCAGCACAGGAGAACAATCACTGCCCTGGTTCTGCTGGCCACACCATTCCTGATCCAGGCCAGGATGCCATTGGCAAGGCACAGGCAGGACAACATGACACGGGACAGGTTCAGGAGAGGAAAGCAGGTGAGAAAGCACCGATGGAGGGCAATGATCTCCACAGGCTGTCCTTCCTCATGGAAGCAGAGCTGGTCTCTGAAATTTGCCTGCATTTAACACAGGAGGTAAATGAGCTGTACAGACTCTCTGGAGAGTGCCAGCTCTCTTTGGGAAGCAGCTCTGGGAAGCAGCATCTGAACATTTGAGGGCTGGGATGTGAAGCCTTCAGTCAATGGCTTGTACCGCTGGTTGCAAATGGGAGTCGTCACACCCTGTGGAAGCTGATGAGCCAAGCTGCCAACAGCATTTCAGCTCTCACTGTGCTGCTGAAAACGCTCTGGAATCTGTGCTGCTGGAGGCCTGAAGCACCATCTTTGGTGGCCCTGAGGCATTTGTAGCACCTTGCAGCCAGCAGAGTTGCCTTGTGGATAAGACTTGAGTGTGCATTAGTGCAGCCTGAAATTTCTTAGGTTGTGTGAAACTTTATTCTGTATTATTTGATATCTTTTACTGATGGAGTTGTCTGATTCATGTTCTTTTTATCTTCTCCATTATTTTTCTTTTTTTTTTTTTTCCCTCAAAGGTCAGAGATTTGCTCATGCATAAGCAGACAAGGCAGGCTGCAAAGCAGGGAAAAGGGAGATTGCACGAATTTTGCACAGTGATACCTCAGTACATGTCACACTTCAAATTCCTCTCTTTCAAGGGATGACCCCAGCTCGTAAACCAAGCCTACAAAAATGCTCATATCAAGAGATTTCAGATGCTGAGCAATGAGGAGTAAGACAACATCACATTTTTGGGGGGGCTGCAAGCTGTAGGCACAGTCAGCAAGGTGACACTCAGCACATCCCACACCCTTTTTTCCTGACACACGACTCTGTGACACCGAAGAAAAATTATGTCCCTTGAGGAGAAACTGCAGACTCCACCTTCACGTGTGTTAAACATTCCTGCAAATGCTGGCAGGAGGTTTAAGGGCATCATTAGTGGAAGTCAGTGTTCAATCCATGCAGACTCCTCCAGCAGGGAGTCTGGACTAGATGACCTCCAGGAGTCCCTTCCAACCTGACCCACTCTGTGATCCTGGGATTTGCAAGAGCCTGAGGATGCAGGAAATATACACTTAAAATGCTGTGCAATGTCCCTTGCCTTCAATGAGCCAGCAAGTGTAACTTCCTGTACACAGACCAGAATAATGTGTGGGTTTTGAGGAGCAACATCCTGCAGATTAAGAAAAATCCCAATACCACACAGACCAACCTGCTGCCTGGAAGGAAACACTTTTAGGACAAGCACCTTTGAAACATGAATTTTGCAATTTCTGCATCATCATCATCAGCATCATGCTTTTAACAGGTCCTCTGGAAAACTCAAGAGAATAAGGGTTATTTGGCATTATAGAGGTATATAACAAGATTAGCAAACTTAATTATTGTGATCTCATTCTTTGGACCACTCCACCTTAGCCTCCAAATTACTGTGATTGCAACTCTAACATGTAACAAGAGCTGCACGTGTGCTCTGGCAAGGACATCTGTAAAAATCCTATATTCCTGATGATATTAAGAGTCATAATACTTTTTTTTCTCCTGAGGTAGATACTTATTCTTATTTCTGCCCCTTCTGAGTACTGCAAAGCCACATCCATTGAGGAACAATGAGTTCTGCTCTGCATCGTGTTTCCATATGTTCTACTGTTCTGCGCTGTGAGTTAATGGATTTCTGTTCTGCATCACGTATCAATATGTTCCAGATCCAAGGCCATAATCCTGTCTCTCCAGACAGCCTCTGCAAGACAAGGAATGAAAAAAGATTAACCAGAAACAGAATCTGAAGAATGCGTACTTGCATAAATGCAATACAAAACACGGTTTGGCTGGTGGGAGGTTATCGTGACAAGAAGAAGTCGAGGAGAATGCAGCTTGAATTTCAAGATCAGAAGCCTGCAGACCTGGAAGATGGACAAATATGTCTTGTGGACTCCACAAAATGCCATAAAAGCTGCCGTTACATAGGCATGAAACTATATCATGCCATATTTTCTGTGCTATTGTTCAGAGCACGAGCTCAGTAATGTAGAAGGCCTTTCAGCACGTATTTTGTATTTACTTTGTTTTTCCTTCTGGTAAAAAAAACAACTCCATAAAATGGAGGAAGAAAAGTTCTGATTGTGCATCTAAATTTTTAAATTGCTCTTTCAATGTAAGGAGGTAAATTCACACTTTCACAGCTGCAGGTTTCGGGGCAGAAATTTTTTTTCTACATGGCTGAGCTTTTAGGACAGCAGCACATGTGAAAACTCACTGCAGATGGATACCAGCAGTGGGCAGAGTTGGAAAACTGCATTTGAATGGGTCATGTATAGCCTTAGTACTGGCACAACATCAGTCCCATGAGAAAGTCAGAAAAATAAACCAGAGTGTTAATAAAAGATGCAAAAATAATAGAAGAGAGGTCAAGTATTATTCCAAATGCTGTATTGACCCTGAGGCCAGCTCCTCCATTAGGGACACTTCAGTTTTATTTCAGTGAGGGCAGGGGAGGAGTGGAAGAAATAAATATTTATTTGTATTATTTACATCCCTTTCTTTCTTTATGAAAACAGTAGGAAACCAGAATAGACACCCTTCAGCTTATGGCAACTGCAAGCAGGCTATAAATGGCAATGAACATTGAGTTGGGAGCTTAGTCAGGGGGTTTTATGGCAGATGCTCAGAGCAAGAGACAGTTCAAATCCTTCACAGTCCTGGAGATGTGGAGTTCCCAGCTCCCACCCCGAGAGTAAAGATTTGCTGGTTTTACAAGCTAATCAAACCATGGTAATTTTTTATAAAGATAGCACAGCAATAGGCTAAATTATATGGAGGTTTTCTTCTGCAAGTAACCACAAATTGCTACACACTACGAGTAACCGCAAATTTTAAGTGCCATTTGCAAGTACTTACAGTACCAGGAGTTCCTTCCACTAAAGAGCACTGAAATATTGAGTCATGAACACTCAAAAATCATCTTTTGCAAAAAAGGAAAAGTAGTTTTTGGACTCAGCCTGCAGACACTTAATGTTTTATTATACTTTAATCAAAGCCCAATTAGTCATAAGATAAATTTAAACAGACTTCAGCAATAAAATGTCTGTCTCAGGCTTGTCTTACGCAACTGAGGAGCAAAAGAATAAGGGTTTTTTAAATGGAAAACAGTTTTGTTTGAGTTAAAGAACATTTACAAAATCGGCTGCCAAATCACAGTCTTTGCAAAGGAAAAATATTTTAATTGGCTTTCAGATTTTTCCTGATGAGGCAAATTTGTTATCTTTTCCATCTGTGCACCTAAAAGCATCCTTTGGCTGGAAGGAGTTCTTCAGGTACTATGTTAGTGCTGTCATTATTATTCTTAGCATAATATCTGGACTATTGTGGTAGCTCCATGAAATGTTTTCCTGATGGCACACAAATCTTGTCAGCAAATGCACTCCAGTCTGCTCTCAGCTGGTGCGTAGTAAAGATAAATAACTAAAGAATTCTACATGTGACTTCATGCAATATCCTTGGTAAACTATTTATTATGTCTGGGGCTATACAATGCCCTGTCTCCCACTCTCCACTTTGCACAATTTAGTGATTAATGGTTAAAAAAGGCAAAACCCCTGCCAGTTTGAACAAAAAGTCCTGGGGACTTGATACAGCTGGGCACGGTTCCAAATTGGAGGAGGCGCCAGTAAACCAGAGCAGAACATTACTGATCTGCTCCAGCCATGAGAGATCAGGATTTCAGCTTGGACAAACTACAGAGTCAAACACAGTCAGCAGCCAGCTCAGGAGTCCTCAGGATGTCCCTGGATGTTGATGGTCCAGGTCTGAGCCAGCGTCACAGCTCGCTCTGAGGAAGCCCTGTGATGGTAGGGGGGATGTTGTACTCACAGGGCCCCTCAGCCCTGGGGGTCCCTTCTGTCCCTGGAGGTCCCTTCTGTCCCTGGAGGTCCCTTCTGTCCCTGGGTGTCCCTTCTGTCCCTGGGGGTCCCTTCTGTCCCTGGCTGTCTCTGTGTGCCGGGAGGGGCAGCGCAGGGTCCAGCTCTGCTATGGGGACCCAGCAATGGCACCAGAGGAATGGGCAGGGACTGAGCGCAGGAATTCCCCCTGCCCAGGAGGCAAAACTTCCGCCATGGACAGTGCCTGAGCCCTGAGCAGAGACCAGAGAGGCTGTGGAGTCTCCTCAGTGGGGATATTCCATACTCCTCTGGACACACTCCTGTGCCCTGTGCTCTGGGCTGGCCCTGCTGAGCAGGGAGGTGGCACCAGGTGCCCCTTCCACCCTGACCCATCCTGAAATTCTGTAGGCAACATTTGCCAGGGCCCCAGTTCAGCAAAAAGGCTTTTGCACGTGGTTAATATGAGTTTGGTGACGGTTCCTCTGTGCAACCCAAGGCAAAGCTACTCAGCTCGGACAGGGAATAACCCCTCTCTTCAGCAGGGGACATTTAATAAACTGCAGGCAAGGTCTAAGACACTACATCTGCAGAGTTTTCTTCAACCAGTGTGAGATGATCACTCAATTTGCAAAAACAAATCCTCTTCTCTTGCACTTATAAGTGAAATATGGAACTTCTTCGTGGTCTTTATTGCGCTGCAAATGAGAGGTGGGCCAGAATTCTTGCAGAACAGAATCATAACTCAGAGGTATTGAGATTGGCCAAGAAATCTTATGACTGGAACTTCCTAAATCAGGTGCTTAATTTTGCAACTTGATGTCTTAGGATTTTTATAAATATCAGGAATTGCTTTAGGGAGCTTGTTTAGTTGATTTGGACTTTTTGCCATTTTCCTAAGAAATATGAAATATAAACTGCTTTCTTGTATCCCTGCAGAAATTCCTGCCTGTTCTGCTGCTGCTGAATTTTAGACCCACCTAGATACATCTTGATTTCAAATTTGTTTAGCTCATCAGTGCTGAAACCAAGCCTGGCCAAGAAAACCCAACACAACTTTGTCTCTTGTTACGAAGTGTCCTACTCCACCTCATCGCAGTGCAGAGATATCACAGCACTCTGAGAAAGCAGTGCAATGTGCAGGGAGAAACAGGGAGAAAAGCAGTGTTGGAATGATAAGAGGAGCAGGCAGCTCTCCAAAGACAGGAAAAGGACCAACTGAAAAAACACAAATGCAAGTACAGCCTTTCCCAGGAGACAGAGCTCAAAACCAGAACAAGTAAAGGCACTTTATGTTGGAAAATCCTGTTCTGTGCAAATTCTGTTGTGATTTTATGATCTGCCGTTCACGGGTTGTCAATCTCTCGTCTTGGTAGGGTGACGAAAACAAAGGACAAGGGATGAAGTAGAAAGGGAAGAGCAGGGGTGAAAAATTAGAAGAAAGGTCACTCCAAGGAACTGTGTGTGCACGTGGGACCGCAGAAATCGGCAAGCAAAGGAGCATGGGAGGCACAAATCGCAGCCGTTGGTGCTGAGGCCCCTGTCAGTGATGTATTAATGAGATAAAAGGGTGGTGGGCTGGCTGAGCTTTCTTAACTGAGGAACCTGCTGCCCAAGAAGCGCGGTCTAGAGTGGAATCTCTCCCCGGCACCTCTGGCAGAGGAAGCAGGTTCAAATCCCGTGAGAGAGGGTGTGATAACCCTGTGCCCTGCTTGTCAGATGCCTGGATGAAAGGGAGGTGGCACCAGCACTGCCAACAAGCCCATCTCCGCAAGTTTTACAAGCTGACTCCTGCTTTTCACTAGTTGTTGTTAGAGGTGATCCAGGTAGGAATATGGTGCTACAGTGTTGGGGAAGATGAAACAGGAAAGCCTTATAAATATGATTGCCTGGCAAAAGATGCTGAGAATAGGGAAACTATAAGTGAGATTGAAATGAAAGCAAGCTTTGAGATACCAAGCCTTAGTTACTGAACAACTGGAAAACAATGGCATGGCCGGCAGAAGGTAATCCCCTTTCTGATTGAACAATACCCTCTGCTTGCAGACAGGTCCCAGGATCAGAGCAGACCCTACTGGCTTGGCAGCAGGGGTCCAAAGAGGAGTTTCTAGAGTTTAAAATGTAACACAGCATGGTAATATAACAATTCTTATAGACTGTATGTAAATACTATAGGATTTGTATCTTGTACTAGATTGGTTACTGGAAATTAGAATATTCAACACAGAAGAAGATTTATTGTATTGTAAACGAGATGCTCGCTCTCTTTTCCCTCTAATTCCACTCTCTTTTTCCTCTCTTTTCCCCTCTCTCTTTTCCCTCTTTTCCCTCTCCTTTTACTATTTCTACTACTTCTCCTACTTCTTCTTGCCCTTACTCTCTCTTGCTCTTACCTTTGCTTCTCTTGCTCTCTCACTTTTCTGGCCTGCCCCGAGCTGCAGCTGGCAGCTCCAAGCAGGGCCACTGTACCCACGCCCTTCATAAATAAACTCCACACTCTGAGACCCAACCACAGAGATCTCTTGTCTGTAGCCGTCCCGACCGTCCAAACCAACCAAGAAGATCCCACACTGCAGTTCTGCTGAAATCTCCACAGAACACCTTCTGGGGCTTTTTCAGGTCGGAAAACAAATCACAGAACTTCATGTTCAAAGCAACTCAAGCCATGCTGGCTTCTGAGTTTTCACTTTTTTGCTGAACTGTACACTCCGGTACAATCCCACTGCCATGGAATGAAACTCTTAGAAGAAAGCCAGCTCTCCTCTTTGTACAGCCACTCAGGAGGCAAGTTCACACTGCACCTGAAACAAACAGCATCAGCTCTCCCTCCTTGCTTCAGGAGACTCTAATTTGCCTCCTGTACGTCCGTCTGCACACAAACATGTGTGGTTTGGCCCTGATCAAGGTCTGGAGAGAACCTTTTCCCTCAGCAAAAACCCAGATCAGCTCTTAGAAATATGTGGATGAAGTACTCTAAAGGCTGAATAAACAAAAACATTCTTCTTGCAGATTTGAGGCAGGACAACTTGGCAACATATTTTTGGAGGAATTTAAATCTTTGGTTACTCCTGGTATTCTTACAGCACTACCAATTCCACCTACAAGTTAATAAATAGCAAACTGTGTCTATTAATTAAAGACTACAGGTCACTCTGTTTGTTTCCTTGTTCTAAAGAATTGCACAAACCCACTTTGCTTTGGATTTTTTTTTTGAAGCTTGTTTTTCAAGATAAGGAATCAACTGCTAACAAATCCAAACAGCATTTTAAAATAAAATTGAAGAAAAGAAAATAAACTCTACTGTTAAAAAATAAAAGAGTGCCCAGGTAAGTAGAAGAAAGTCCTTACTTTAAATAAATTCAGTAATTAAAATAGAATCATAGAATGGGGTTCTGGGCTCCCAGAGCACACAGCCAGAGCATGTACAGCCTCTCATCCACCTGCAGATATTTTTAAGTTATCCATTTTTAAACAGAGTGAAACCTCAATTTACTTTAAATTAACATTGTTACTTTAGCTTCTCTTAAATTCTTGGAGGTTTTCTCCTGAGTTTAATGAGCTTAGCAGTGCTTTTACAGAGTAAGTGTTTAACATGTGCTGACCATACAACCAGCAGCGTAAGTTCCACTGGAGAAAATTATTTCAAGCTCCATAAATCAGAAGAGAATTTACAATGTTCTCCTCCGATTGCTGGGAATAGTTTGAACGCAAGAGGAGAACAAAAATATATTAAAATAAAAAAGCATGTTTTAATATATTGCAAGCAAAAAAATCTACTGTATTATTGTAGTGACATCAATTCACTCTCTACTGAGTACCAGGGGAGTCCTAAATTCAGATATCACATGTGGTAATTACTGCAAGTTCACTGAGCCAATTGGGTAAAAACAAATAAGAAAATGAGGAAGAGCCTCTTACAGCATACTTGCACAACTCAAATGTCCAGATCAGAAATAAAATTATCAGACTTCTTACAGCCTGTCAGAAATTCTTTCCTATAAGAATGCATGTAAAAGCCCTATAAAGGTGAGGGCTGCTGGGATTCCAAGAGATTCATGAAGAATGTTTCCTGTAAGGCCAAGATAAACTACAAAATAAATGCATGCATGAGAATTAAAAATCTGCTGAAGCAGCACAGCATCACTGAAATAGGTACAACCACCCATCTTAAAACAATAATTGCATCTGGAAGCTTAACCTGAAGTTAAACCTTAAACCCCACATAAGCCTGATTGTAATATGAGCAAAATAAATTTTCAGGCCAGGAGAGTGGTGGAGAAATAAATCTCCATTGCTCACAGGTGTTAAAAATCAAAATAACATTCAGCATCCAGGGGTTTTGTTTGGAAATCCATCATGGGCCAAAGCTTTGCATTTTTTATGGATTCATTTATTATTCATTTTGCAATCACTTGCTGTACGCCACATGCAGCGTTCTGTGAAATCAGCTAACTAATTACAAAGTGCTCAACTGGACATACCCAGACCCAGCACAAAACAAACTTCCTCCTGCTCTGCTCATTTTCAATGAAAATTTGGAAAATGGAAACCTGCATTTCTGAGGGACATCAGGGGACTTTCGAGCGCAAATCCAGAGTTTCCAGATGTGAAGATGCAAAGCCTGCCAGTTTTTTGAGATATCTTAATTATGTCCTCAATGCCTCTGAGGTCACACTGCAAAAACATTGCCTGGAGGAGCATGGCTGGCAGGTTGTGTTCGTAAGGAAGTGGAATATGAGGTCGAAGAGGGTGCTGGACATCACGATCCATGACATAAATGTGCGTGGGGTTTGCACAGTGCTTGCATTCTCCTGGCTCCTGTCTGCCTCTGATCGGCGTGGTTGTGTCTGCTCATAAAAAACATCATGTGTGGCTCAAAAAGGCAATGAATCTTCCTGAAACTCCTCTGTCTGCTGCTGGGACAGGATGCACCAGAAGCACACTGGTTGCCCAGGCACCTGGGTGATGAAAAGAAATTTTCCAGAAATAGGAGGAGGATGCTGGAAGCACAAGACAAAGGTGACAGCGAGTGATGTGGCTCTAGGGAATGCAGCAGCACGAAGCAGCTGCACCCAAATCTCTGTATCAGACTGAGCTGAGAGGAGCAAGAAGATCAGGAAAATGCCTTGTGACTTGGCAGCTGCACTTCATAACATTTGTGCTCAAAACTGCCTGCCCATTTTCCAAAAATCCATCTAAGAAAAAAACCCAGTCTGGCTCTTTTGCCTTGGTGACGATGGTTCCTCTGATGGGTTGCGGGGAGTGAGGTGGTTGGGGGAATGTCAGAGGCATTTAAGGAGTGAGTTGTGTGAGGGATACACGTGGGGAAAAGCACATGGAAACTGCCGAGAGCATGGGCACACCCTGGACCCTACTGGTCCTGTCTCTAAGGCAGCAGAGAAAGTGCCATGTCAGGGCAGAGCATCATTTCCATAAATTCGTGCTACTTTTAGTATCAATATTATCTAATGGAAGGCATCACTGCTCATGGCAGGGGGGTTGGAAGTAGATGATTTTTAAATTCTTTCCCAGCCCAAATCATCTATGATTCTATGATAAGTTCAACTAGTAGAGGATATGAGTGCAGCGACTAAACTTGGAACAAGTGTCACTGCACTTTTAGGAGACAGGGATAATTCTCTGGGTGAATTCATCATTTTTACCTGTCATGTATTCTCTGTTCAAATGTTCTGCCAACGAAGCATCAGGCTGTCTGGTGGTACAGTTTGAGGATGCATAGGTTACTGTGATAGCTTGAAGACCAAAACTATTTAAGGGATAATCTCTGTATATTGTGCAGAAGAACAGGACAATTCAATTAGGGAAACACCTGTTGAATCTGGAATTCTGTGCCTTGCAATGCACCAATTTCTGCTTCAGAAACAACCAACTAGACATGTGATCATGCAATTCTACATTTCCTCCTTTTCTTCTTTGTATTTAGATTTTTTTAATGGAAGCTTGTTGGCACAGCTTTTCAGTCATCGCTAATGACCACAACTGCAGTGGGCTGTAAATAAAGAACCACATTTAGGGCATAAATGGAAACAAATTTGTGACTTCAAAACATCAGTTTCTTTTTTGCTTCTAAAATATCATTAACAAATTCTTACATATTAATCAATATATGTGATTGGGGGTTCTTAAAGCATGTACCCTTTTGGTTTGTCTGGCTACTAATATTGTCATTAATCAGGAAATACTACTGTAAAATATACCCAAGATAATTTCTTCCTTTAAATTTCAAGAAAAATCTCACTAGCACTTACTCTTCTCCAGACAGGGAATCATCATGAGCTATCAAAATCCATAGAAGGGACTTATTTAAAGAATAATTCTAGTAGTATTGGTTTACTGATGCTAAGATGTGAGTGAAAACACACAGTCATTTCCAGGGCATAGCAAGAATTAAACTATGCCTTCCTCTAGCAAGTAACAGCTGTAAGTTGTTTTAAGTCTTGAAGGGACAAATTGAAATTCATCCATTAATGTCTAAAGAAAAATGTTAACATTTTTTTCAAATGTTCCAGCTAAGTTAACATGTGTTACTTATCTGTTTCCCTTCCACAGACCTCATTCTGTGAGTGCTGAGATCCATGTCCCAACAATGGGAACCAGAACCATCAACAACTGTCCAGTCACAAGACCTTTTTCACAATTTCATGCGCTGTTTTACCTGGGCATTTGAAAGGCCTTGGAAAGTGCCACCTCTCTCATAGGTGCAATGCTCGGATACAAACAGACAGGATGTTAAAATAACTGAAAAACTGCTGAGTTTTCTCTCATTCTGTTAACAGCTGCTCAGGAAAAAGCTCAGCTCCCTTTCCTGAAGACTGCAGGAATAGGATTCCCAATATGTGAGACTATGAAGCAGTAAAAGTTGTTTCACACTCACCTATCCTAACGGATATATAGGAAAACCATAGTTAGTAAAAATTAACTTTTCTGATCTATTTAAATAAAGAAATATTCTGCACCATCAGAGCTGTCAGAACTTTCAGGGGTGTGGGATAAGCCGGGTGCTGTAGAGAAGGGAACAAAAGCAATGGGCTAAGTGTCTATACCGTGAAGGAATTCTCTCTCTGTACACTTCGATGTGGCTAAAGCTGGCCTTGCTTGATTAAAAACAATCAGGTTGTGCAATCCTTTGGCTCTACGGCTTTTGGAACACAGGATGCGTGCGTGAGGGGCAGGAGGATTCTGAGCTCTCGCTGGTCAAATCAAGCACCACTGTTTGCTGTTACAAGAGCACCTTCTACTGCCTGTGCTGTGGCATTGTGCTAGGAATGCTGAAGCTTAGCACAGCTCCCTCTGAACTCATCAGTGCCCTCCTAAAAAATGTTAAAGGATGATCTCACGTATAGCCCGGCAAAGGATATTATGCAGATTTCAGTCTACTTGTGTTTTTAAAACTATTCTTTGAGCTTCAATTCAAAACCTCATCTATTTCCGTGCTTATACTCTCTGACCCATGCAGATGCTTTCCCTGCTTTTTCTCTGCACTTATGTTGAATTTCTAAGTTTTATTTCAGTTCAAGCATAACTGTTGGGACTATTTCCAATTTTTCTGGAGTGGAGGATCACACAGCTCACAAATCACCCATTAATAAAGCAGCAACATTAATTAGAGTATGTTTCCAACGCTGAGGCATTTGAATTCCATGTTCTCAAGGAACAACAGTGTCCTGCCAAATAATACACTACAGAAACTATAAACATTGTTTAGTAAAATGCTACTACAACCATCAGATACAGTTAGTCATTACAGATGACTGCCAGGGAATACTAGACCGTTTTCTTCCCTTTTTTTCCTTCTCCGTGTTTCTTTTTCCCCTTGGTCCTGTATTCTTGATAAATCTGCCCAAATTAATATTGAATGTCCTCACTTAAGTATCTCTTTTAGGGGAAAAATAGCTATTCATGAGCTGCATGTTAATTACTACATTAATGAATTCAGTTGCAACATGACACCGGAAAGAAGCTCTAACATCAATAAACCTTATGGACACTAAAAGGGATGACTCAGCAATTGAAGGGAGAGAAATAGAAATCATCCATTAAATCATTGAGTGGTGACAATCTTTTCTGTCTTAGCAACCTAGTTCTCCACTAATGGAACTAATGGGACCATTGCCACAAAAAAACCAGTGTATTGTGGGTTCAGATCTCCTTCTCTGCCAGTTTATTTGTAGATAGACTACTCTCTTTTTTTTTTTCAATGATAAATCTAAACAATTTTGAAAAACCTAACCCAGTACTCTATTCCAAACAGCTCCTATTTCAGACATACTATGCAAAAAACCAGCCTCCACAAAAACTCAAACAGTTTAAAAACTAATATGAGTGGTCACATGCAAACAAATAGAGATTTTTGTTCTCTTAGAAGACCCCCTTGAGACTGGCACTGCAATACATCTGAATGATTGTGGGTTTATTCTGTCATCTCACAAGGTAAGGCTTCCAGGAGCTGATCCATGAATTTGCACTCTAACCACAGGCATAAGCACTTGGAATTTATCATATTGTTCAACTAGGATGCAAGATGTGTATATACTGCTGTCATGCCTTTGCTTAGCAGTACACTCTACATGAGAAGGCTAAAACAAATAATTTTCAGAGACGAATACTCAGCAGAAATCTTAGCACCTCGTTTTTGCATATTTTCCCTAGAAAAAATTCAGCTCAGTTTAGCTTTTCTCCTTTTTCTAAGAGTGTCTGGATAACATCAAATACCTGCAGTTAGGCTAATTCTGTTCTTGTGTGAGTGGATTCATTTTGACATCATGCTAGACTTGGCCTCAGTTTTGGGTACATACCAGTGGGGACAGGTGGAATTTCAATAATAACTCTTGTCTCCTTGGCTGTGTTATAAAGCTAACCTGCGGAACCCGAGCAGATGAAGCAAAAGTGTGCTGAGGTAAATGGTATTTTATATTGTGAAATTGTATTTATATTGAACTTTTTAATTATTGACTATATATCTTAAATCCTAGAGACACCACTAGTTTTACCACTTTTCATGATTAGATCACAAAATAGTGATCTGCTTTTATAACACTTCTTTTATTTGCCACCTTCTAAAATTATGTCCTGGGAGGTCAGTCTGGTTTTTCCCCCGTGTGTTTGGGCATTGTGAGTTGATAACTGTAGCATGTTTGTACTACAAACCGTGCTCTGAACAAGGGCTTAAATCTGTTCAAGTTTCCTCATGTGAAAGGAATGTTGGCAGGGCTAGAGAGAGAAAAAGAAACCTTTTGAAAAAAAATTGTCCAGCATGAAGAAAGGAACTTTTCTGTGCAGTAAATGTGATGTGAATAGAGCAGAAGGACTGATTGTTTTCCTCTTGTTCTGGCCCATATAGAGGGAATCAGGTGTAATTGTGTTTAATCTTGATCTGTTCAAACAGGTTGCTGCTGTTACTGTGCATTTCTCACCCCACTGCTGTTTGCTTTCAGTAAATTATCCCAACCCTCAGTCTCCCCCTTTGTCCCTTGCTAAGTGAAGGGAGCAGAGAGGAAGGGCAGGGGCTTATTTGAGTTGAATTTCCAGCTGGCGTTAAACACCACCGTGCCCAAAGTGGCAGACAGACAACAATCTTTCTCTGCGGGACACGCTGCAAGGAGTTACCTTATTTCTTTGGTGGAAACAAGGAGTCCCGGGCTTGAACCGAAAAGAGCTGTTTGGGACAGGCATTTTGAAAAGCCCTTTCGAATTTTAAGGAAGTATAGATGTGCAATAGAGTGCCTAGAAAACTCTTTAAAGAAAACTCCTAGAAAAGGCTTTATGACGGATATCTTTAAGGACATGTCAGGAATGACCACAGTGGCTTTGGTCCTTCCTTGCGTGGGAGAAAGCACAGTCTAAACCCCGCCGGTGGATGGAAGTGGGTGTAAGGGCAGATGTGAGCATTTTCTCTATTTCCTCACAAGAAAATAGGTCAGAGAAGACCCCTCTGGAGGCCTGTCCAAGACTCAGGTGTGTCAGGCGCTCCATGCAGCTTTGAATCAGGCCAGCAGTGTGTGCAGCCTGTCCTCACCACGCCCCTCACTCTCCATGGCCCCAAAATTTGCAGGTTGTGAACCAGAGAGAGCCCAAAGCTGTCCATCCCCGTGCCACAGCAGTGACAGACCTGCTCCNATTCCTCGCTTGGACTCCTGCCTCGCTGCATCTCTGAACCCCTGCTTAGAAACCCACACCACAGCAGTGACAGACCTGCTCTCTTCCCACCAGGAGGGGGAGGCTGGGGTATCTGCCCTGGATGGATGTTGCTCGGTAATTTTGGGAGATCAGAAAATAAAACACTTCTTTCCACGCCTTATATGTACTGTAAGAGAAAGCACTGTAATGGGAATATGTGGGCTTCCAAGCAGGGGTTCAGAGATGCAGTGAGGCAGGAGTCAGAGCGAGGAATGAATTATTTATTAAATTTACAATACCATTTATATATTCTAGTTCTATAAAGTAATTGAACAGTGCTTACACTTCTCCTAGGGTGATTGGTCACAGTCTCAGACACTCACTTAGAAATGTTTTTTCTTAATATAATGTACACAAGGTCAGAAGATACCAGATATGAATGCTATTTACAAAAACCCTATCTATTGTTTACATAGCTTACACAGCAAAGGAAAAGTTCTCACAGAATGAATGCAAGAAGAGAAAATTTCCCTGCTAACAGCATTTCAGCATCCACAGGAATATGCTCACACTTCTGCCCTGTTCTGATGCTCTTGTCCACAGCCAGAGACAGGGACTGGATTTGATCCAGGGAGTGCCTTCAAGCGTGGCCAGAGCTCTCTTGCCAGGTAGCAATGCCCTGCTGCCTCCATCCTGATGAAACTTATCTGTCCTGTCTGGAGCAGACTGTTGAACATCATCATTAACAAAGCAGAAAAATATCGACTTCAAGATGTCCAGATAAACTGCTTTTATTGCAGAGACATCCATTAATTTTATGGCAGGGATTTTTTAAAATTTGAAAGTATTTTAATTTAGTCCATCTTCTTACTATTCCTTTGCATTATGGCATCAGCTGTTTTAACTACACTAAAAATAAATTCTTGTTGCAAAGCAAGGCATTCAAAAGTTAAGGAAGAGATATATTTACTAACCTGAGCTCTTCATTAGTATATTTCTTTTTTGCCAGGAGAAAAGAGAGAAATCTCTGACGAGATACCAAAACTGTGTGTTTCATTGTCAATAGCTCTCCATTTCTTAACATCTTTTCAAGCTGGCTGTTGTTAATCAATATCTAAATATTTGAGGATGCTTTCCTCAGGTTGTGGGATATTGAGACAGAGCTGCAAAAGTGCTGAGGGATGAGCCATCTATAATTTTTTACTCTTAGGTAAATCATTAATGTTTATTACTTGCACTGCTGACATTTCTAAAACTATCACGCATATTCCAACGTCAGTGTGACACTAGAACCAATATTTGAAAAAAGAAATTTTAGATAAACTTCATGTTAGTGGAATGCCATAAGGTCAAAAGAGATATGGAGAATAAAAACCTTGCAGTTTGTGTCATGGATTGGCCACAACAATAAAGTTCTGCTATTTTCATATTTGCTTATTTTCTTTCAGTCTCCCTGAAAATCTTCCTTCTTCCTCCCCTGCATTGCAAGATACTAAATCTACACTAAAACTAGAGTTTTGAACAACTTCTGAACTTCTCATTTTATCTCAGTAAAATCCTCTTAGAACTAGAGAAAAGCCAAATTGTTTGTACCTTTGTGTTATGAAAATGTAGTAGGGGAAACTATCTATAAAATGTTCACTTTGTAAGGACTTTACTGGATTTTTGGATGCAGCTTATGTTACATACAAATACTTCTGATGGAAGGTTTACAAAGTTATATACAGTGTGGGAAGAAAGATGACTCTACTTATTGTCATTGAAAAATGCACAACAGTCTTCACAAAGTCCTTAAAAAGCATTTTGATGCTTTTTATTCTCTTGAGAAAACCACTCCTTCACTTGCTCCATCCACATCTGCACAGAGTCCGAAATTGCCCTAGAAATAAAACATTTAGGAGGTGTTTTATTCCTGCTCCTCAGGTATTTTGCCTCTCCAGACTGGCAGGCGCAGGAATGCTGGGAAGACATTGTGATGAATTGTTTATGGGGGAAATAAATTCCTGACATTTTTCACAGGTTATCTGCACAGCTGGTTAAAATACAGCACTTCCAAAGTTTTCATACAACATTTTCCCTTAGCCAGAACGCTGCTGGGAGGCAATGCAGAGCCTAGGCTGGTAAAGAACTGGGACTAGAAAGTCACAAAAAATGGAAGAAGATGGATCTGCCTAGGCCTTTAAAGCCATTAATTTGCAAGGAAAAGTGTTTTTGCTTAAATAAATTCTACAGATGTTAACTGACGTAGCTAAAGTATTCTAGGATGTCTTCCTACTCAAACTTCTTGTTTGTTCATTTTCAGAAGGAAGAAGGTTTAGTTAGATCCAAATTTAACAGTAAGACCTCTGATACAGTGAAGTATTTATGTTTGATTTCAGCCATGAGGTTTGTGTCATTTATTTTCCTTTTTTTTTTTTTTTTGTTTCCAGAACTGCCATTTCAAACAACTGTAGAAAAGAGGATCATATCACTTATTTTTCTTCTTTGTTGTTTCTGTATCTGGAGCTCTGATGAAATTCTTGGTGCTAGAAAAGGTAACTCTGGTTTGTACACCATCATTAGGTATATAAACATCACATCCTTAGCACAGAGAAGAAAAAGTCTTCAGGAATGAACACCAACATCAGTATTAACTAGAAACATCTCATTTTCTAATTATAACTCTACATATGGCTTTTTGTAAGGTCTTAGGCAAACCCCCTGCCTCATCATCTCCCTCTGCAAGCTGTAGCTAAGTGCAAGAATTAATTATGTGACCCATGGGTAGTGAAAAAGGCTTGATGAGCCAAAATCTTCCCACTCATTTCATACCTTCATAAAAGCATTGTTCTGATTTGCATCATTTCCAGCGAAAGGAGGATGGATGGTACTTGGAAGGACTGCATCGAGGCAAAATATTGTATTTGGCATTTAAATTCAAAGTCGATAGCCGTTTCAGAAATGCCTGACCCTGACAGTCAATGCCAAGGACTACATTTTTCGTATTCTGTAATGCTCTTCAATAATTGCTCCAAGACTCATATAGAGAGAACAGTGCACAGTGAAGGCTGTTACTAATTCTTTGATCAAAATCAGATGATTTGCCTTTCTGATTTTTTTTAAACGTTCCAAAGCTGTTCTTGCTTTGGTTTTTGCTGTAAGAGTTCTTGATGCAAAGCACAACTTACATGTTTGCCCCAGCTCCTGAGGCTTGTACATGTGTGAGCAATAGCAACCAAGGTGCAGTAAATTTCCTGAGGATTAATATCTGGCTGGGAGGCGATGAAGGTCAGCAGCACAGCCAAGGATCATTAACCCACGCTGGTCATTAATCTCAAAAAATTATTTCATGCCAAGGCCACTATTGTTATTTTAATCCGGCAGTGAAGAAACCATGGCTGTATGAATTTTTATTTGATAGGTATCATGGTAACACCTAACATAATTTAGAAAAAATTAATTTGACTTGGGAGAATTACCTTAACTAACCAGACCACCAGCCCATCTATCAGTGATTGATTAGTTTTGCTTTCTTTAACATATGTACCATCAGAAAGGATTTATAACATTTTCCTTCCATGTGCAACTGCTGTGAACCTATTAAAGAGTGATCTTACTTGTATATCTATTTACAGGTTTCTATTCCCTTCCCAAATTTTAACTCCCAGAGCTTACTTACATCTCTCTCTAAATATTTGTTTGACTGAACATTTGCTCAGAGTATTAAATTTCAAAGTGATGTTTCAAAAGGCTGTTGTTTGCAAGGTGAGGATATTATAGATTTACTCCTTTTAGAAGCAGTACTCCACCTTAGTACTCTCTTTCCTGAAATAAGTCCCCAAAACCCCCTAGATGCTGGCAGCCCTTGTGTTTAGGCACCAAAGGTTCCAAAGAGTGCAAATATCCTCCAAATCTTCTGGCACATTCCAACGTACCACTGATACAGGTGATAGCTGATGAAAACCTTTACAAACTCAGCAAAAGGGGAAAAAAATGCAATTCATCTTACACAATACAAGAAATGTTTCGATCTTTCTGAAGCAAAGAGCATTTTTCTTGTTTTCTTTGTTTGTTCTGTGTTTCTTCTTGCTAGGGAATTTGTCCCTGTGAGTTGCTCCTCAACTTCTCAGTCTTTACAATTTAAATCCTTCTTGGTGGGAATTTAAATCCCTCTCTGGTGGGGATTTGCTTCTGAAAGGGACAAAAACCTTTGAGTTCAGCCCTCCAGCTTTACATGCAGCAGATGCAGATCTCCAGAGCTTTGTCTCGACTCATCACCAGATCACAAAATATTTTCCAACATTTCTTGCAAGCTTGAGCCCCACACTTAGAGACCAAAGTGAGGGGGTAGGAGTGACAAGGATCCATCACAGCAATTTTCCTGGATCCAGCTGAGGTCAACCTGCAATGCTTTGGAGCATGGCTCACCAACCAGGCACCTTGAAGGTTTTAATTCTAAATCACCTCATTCATTCTTACTGACATATGTTATGTCTCTACTTGTAACATATTTTTAGTATTTCCTTTCAAGTATATTAACAGGTGTGAGGGTGAAAAACAGACAGCTTAAGGAGGTTGTTGATGCTGGACAAAGACTCGGTTTGGGTGTATTCCAATGAAAATGTTACAAGCCAAAAATAAAAAAGTTTCACAAATCTCACATTCTGATTATACATCAGGCCAACTCAGCCAGGAATATGCTAATCTTCACGTTACTTCCCACAATATATTCAGTTTCTTCTTTCAGTCACGCTTTTTCGTGTCTTTTTCTTTTACTTTTCCCTTCAGGAAAGCTAAGAGAAGTAGCTAAAGTCTTGTCAGAAAGTTCTGGAAAGCCATAGAAAACATGGCCTCTCATCCATAGTCCCTTGCACTCAGATTATGTTGGTGGCAGTTTGCTCCTGTCTTGTACTGCCATAAATAAAATCCCTCATTATGGGCCAAATTTTGCTGTTCTGTTTTTGACTGAACAATGTATGATTTCACAATGTCATTATGAAGAACACTTCAAGGGTTGTTTTGAAGCAAAAACCCTTTTTAATATCTCTTTATTAGGTTTTCATACTAAAATACAGACAGTGAAACACAGACAGGGAAAACCTTTCTTGTCTTCAATTTTCTCAGTTCCCAAGAATTCACTCATAGTTTCAATTACTTCCCTTCATACGATGTAGTTTTCAACATTCACTATTTTAAAAGCTTCAATCACATTTTATTCTTACTCTTCCCTTGTCTCCCATCCTAATCTCTTCTCCAGAAAATTCGAGTCTTCTCCTGGCTTCAGCAGCTTTCCATCACCCATTTATGAGCTTCTTTACAAAACCAGGACACAAAAAAAATTATATATTAAAAAAAAATATGTCACCAGGTAACATATGTTCTATAAAATACCATTTTTATTTATTGCCATTATAAATATACGTATGTTTATATATCTCAACATCAATATATATAATAGTACAATAATATTTCCAGCTTTATTTGCTCTCCTTCTAACCTAAGGTATGCCTATGATATCTCAAACAGATTTTCCCTGATTTTCCATGATGCCGATTTATTTTCTGATGAATAACAACAAATTTATCCTGAAATGTATAAGGATAGTTATAATTGTTCTTTCTAGGTTTTCTGTCTTCTGTTTATGAACACTAGAGTAGCTACAACTCTGATGAAGTTAGTAAAATCCTAAATTAAAAGAGGTAAAGACCCAGAGTGGTGCAATTAAACCCACTCGGATGCCTATGATGAGACAAAATTGGTGTTAATTATTGTTTTCTCTAACAATGACTAATTTAAATTATCAATTGACTGTGGTGTTGCTGCTTCTCCATACAGGCCTGTATGGACCTTAATTTCTTGTGAGTTCCTGGGGAAATCGGACATCATTCCTGCCCACTGAAGGAGGAAATGTTGGTAACCCAGTTATAAAAGAAAGCTCCACTACAACTCTGTTGCTTCAGATGCTGTGATTCAAAATGCAAATGAAAACCAAAGGACTTGGTCATTGGTGACCTAAAAATCCCAATTCCATTTTTGCCATTAGCAGCAGGTTTTTCCCAGGTTTCTGGCGTACATCCAGTTAAAACAACTATATATGACTACTTACTAAACATTCCTTTCTGCTCAGTTGATTATGGCATTATTCACTTTCTCTTCTGAAGTGCTGAAATACTTTTGTGCACTATTAAAAATTCCCTGCCTTTCCCCTGAGGCAGCTGCAGTTCAGCGTTGGAGTGATGTCATAATTCCTTCAAGAGCTGGCAATTGGTTTTTAAAGCTTAACTGGAGCTCTGGGATCTTTTCAGGAAGGGCTGTAAACAAGCATCCAGCATTCCTGCTCTCTAATATGTCATCCCTGGAGCACTTCTTAGCAGGTCTAAAAATCCCTCAACCATGCCGCGATGTGTTGCAGCAATGAGGTAAGGGCAAGGATTTTCATCAGTCAGGAGGGAAGCAAGGAAGTGAAAAGAGATTGGAGCTATTCACCTCAGAAATACAAAAGAACTGTGTCTAAAACCCAGCACCGACTCATCTGACAGTATCTATGGAGAAGGGGAATTTTATTGGAGGATAAACACCAAGGTTTGTCTTTTGGTAGGTTAGGGAACTCAGGTGTGTGATTAAAAAGGGTTATTGGGAAATGTGACACTTGGAAAAAGAAGTGAATTTATGCAAAGACTAGAAATTAGTAATATCCAAGTGGTTTTCACATCAACAGCAGCAACAGTTCTTCCCTTAATAGCCAGGAAAGCAGTAAAAAGATGATAGTATTTTGGCCTTAGTTAAGTGATGAGCATGGTATTCAAGGATGCCAACATCAGATGGGGATGAAAATATTTGATTGTGGTTAAAGAGGGCAGCAAGGGAATGAATGAAAGCAAGAACAGGCTTCAAAGCTTACTGGTTAAATAATTGTGTCAAGCATGATATTGTGTCAAAAAGAAACAGGGTAAAAGACTGATCACTAAAAAAGCTATGTCCTAGAAGCTAGAACATATGAAATTAGAACTATTAAAATTTGAAGTGTTCAAGGCCAGGTTGGACAGGGCTTGAAGTAAGCTGGGTCAGTGGAAGGTGACCCTGCCCACGGCAGGGGGTTGGAATGAGAAAATCTTTAAATTCTCCTCTAACCCAAAGCATTTTATGATTCTATATTTCTACTGAAGATATTAAATACTAGAGCAAAAAGGTTTAGACGTGTGTTCAAGAGGACAAGCAGGAAAGCAGCAGGACCTCTGTATCGCTGACCTGGGATAACAACTAAAAATAACAGCTGAGTGATGATTTCGGCCACGTGGCAGAGGCAGGACACATTGCTACATTACTGCAGTGTCTGTCTCCATTTTTAAACACCAAAAATTAATCTACTTAGGCTCCCAAGCAGCTTGAGATGTGGAAAAGTATGAACTAAGCTGGAATTGGCAGCAGGAACACAAAGTGAACAAGAAACTGAATATAAATTAGTCATATACCCTAGTGAAAAGGAATAATAACAGGTTTGAAGTTACTGCTGGTGATTCCCTGAAATATCAGTCCTGGGGCTGATTTTGCTTGGTGTTTTTATCAGGATCCTTGGCATCACTGTGATGACAACAAGAAATCGGGAGATATGAATTTAAAACGAAATGATCAGAATGTGAGCAATAGGCATGCAAAAAGAGAACTATTAAAACCAGTAAAATGCTACAGAATTCTCACTTTATGGTCAGCTATTTGGAAATCATTGAGGAAAATTTAGGAAAATCAGCTGATAACAAAAGGGTAAAAAACATTTCTGCAAAGCAAGTGCAACCATGAGCCTGGGATGTACCACGAAAGTTCCACAAGAGATAATGAAGCTTGTAAATTCTTCAAAGCATCAGTAAGGCATTATCTGTAATACTTTGAGCCAGTCACATTCAGGGTGAAGTCAGACTTGAATCCATATGCAGAAAGTCTAGAAGTGTGGTAAGAGAAATGAAAAGAATATCTTGTGACAGGAAACTTTTAAGTGCATGTTTTATTTAGTCAAGCAGAATGAGGGCTGACGAGAACTTCTCTTTGCCTATAAATCCACCAAGAAAAACTGTGAAAAGAATTGCTGAAGTTTACATACTTGCCAGAAGAGTGAGTATGAAACCTATCCCTCTGTATTTAGGCCAGGAACTACAAGGTTTCTAATTATTAGAGCACTGAAGTGTTATCTTTTAATTAGAAACACTGATGGCAAGAAAATGATCTACTTTTAGGAAGATACTTGCTCAGCTGAAAAAAGAAATTATGAGGTTTCTTCCAGCCTTCTCTTAGAACTGACTTTGCAGTTATCCTGGTGGCTCCACTTCTTCAAATGCAGCAAAACAGGAGAATTCACAGGTCCAGCACAGGCCTAGGTCTCTTCTAGGAGATGCATCTGTGAAATGTTTGAGAATTTTACAGAGGAAGCCTTTGAGGGCTGACAGGAAATCATGAGTTAAGGATTCTGTGTGAGAGGCATGGCACTGAATTCCAGATGGGATGAAGCCATACAGCTTAGTGTAAACAAACGGTTATGATTCCTGTCAAGATCAATTTTTCATCTCCATAAAGCCCAGTTTAATAACATGGCACAGGCACTGCCGAAAAACGGGAATATCAGCTTTCCAACAATTTCCCAAAATTGAAACAGAATCTGTTTTGGCAAAAACAGTACAGTTGTCTACCAAGACAAACATTTTAGGTAGGTAGTTATATAAGCAGTAAAAATAAATGTTTTATAAAATGCACCCACACGGACTTAGAAGTATTAAAAAAAAACCCCAATAATAATTAAACAGATTTCATAAAGTATGAAACAGCCAAAAATAATAACCAGTACAGCTGAAGAAGGTGAAGTCATTTCTCCTACTGCACTCCAAAGCTTGACCACCTGGAGAGATTAAAAAAATATATCTGAAGAATCAATTTTCCTAATATGGGCACAGTGCAAAATTCTGTCTCTTAACATGACTTCATTTGGCCAAAGGAATGGAATTTTATGCAAGCTTAGTATGCTTTACAAGTACTTGTTTCTCTGGCACAGCAGCAAATCTTTGGGAAGACAGATGAAACGAAGGAACATCTACTATGTTTCCTTTGGAAGTAAAAAAAACCCTGGTATTGTCTCCTGAAGAGAAAGTAACATTTTAAATTAAAAGGTAATATTAGAACAAGATCAGGTCCATGAATACATTTACTCTGGAAAATGAAATTTTCTGAACTTCTGAGTTTCTAGAATGGCTTTTTTTAGATAGTGGAGCAAGAAACCTGTTTTAAGATAAAGCTTGGTGGTTTCGTTTCCATGACAGGACAAAAATGATCCTTGAGTGAAAACCTCATCTTTGGATCAGTGAATATTAATCTCTGGATATCTGATTGCAGTGACTTTATTAACATCACCTTTTTCCTTCATTGACCCCGACAGTGACCTCACTCAGAATTTGATCGTTCAGTGCACTAATAATCCAACACAGACATTTAGTGGGAATTAGAATCTGCTCAGCTCTTTCTTCTGCTTTTGATCAGAATTTCTTTGGGTTTTGTTGTGTAGAAAAAATTATTAATCCAATTGGTGGCCTGAATTTTTCCTCAATTCCTAATTTTGCAGAGCCTCGTTTTTGTTAGAGCACTGCCTCCAGGTCTGAGGTCCCAGCACAGGAAAGACCTGGAGTTGTTGGAGAGTCCAGGGGAGACACCAGGATAATCAGAGGGATGGAGCAGCTCTGCTGGGAGGAAAAGTTGAGACAATTGGGATTGTTCAGCCTGAAAAAGAAAAGGTTTCAGGGTGATCTAATTGCAGCCTTCCAGTACCTGATGGGACCCTGCAAGGAAGATGGAGAGAGACAATTTACAAGAGGCCAGAGTGACAGAACAAGGAGGAATGGCTTCAAACGGACAGAGAGTAGGTTAAAGTGGATATTAGGATGAAATTCTTCTACTGAGTGAGCGTGGGGAGGCCCTGGCACAGGGTGCCCAGAGAAGCTGTGGCTGCCCCTGGATCCCTGGAAGTGTCCAAGGCCACGATGGACGGGGCTTGGAGCACCCTGGGATAGCGGAAGGTGTCCTGCCCATGGCAGGGGTGGGATGGGATGAGCTTTACGGTCCCTTCCAACCCAAACCACTCCGGGATTCTCTGACTCTGAAGTTCACAGGTGAAAGGAATGAGGGACTTGTCTTTACAAATAAACTGTAGGCCTGCTGGTAGATAAAAACTAGCACTAAGAGATAAAAGAAACAATGGGAAGGGATTCCACTGACTGATGAATGGAAAGAGAGATTTGTCTTTATCAGTAAACTGTAGGTCTGCAAATAAATGAAACTGAATATCAAAAGATGAAAGAAACAATGAGGAGAACCATAAATTCCATAGGAATTTAAAAAAAAAAAGGCAAAGGGGGGTATACATTAAAAGGGAATCTTAAAAATTAGGCGTTACGGGAAGTCTGTACCTCTCAAGTACCTCAGCCAATGGGGCAAGAGCGAGGGAAAATACGGTCGGGAAATTAGGATAAAAATGAGGCTGCGTCCTCGAAAAATTTGAGAGACCCCAGGGGAATGCCCCATGGGCTCTCCCTTTACTCGAATAAAGCAACGGGACTCCTCTGTCTCCTTTCTGGACATAAACCTCTGGTGTCGGTAGATTTTCCTGACAACAGGGTTGGGACATAAGGATGCTGTCGAGTGCTGCTGGCTGAGAACCACAAAAATATAGTGTTTTTTATTATTAGAAAATAGAGGTTTTTTTGGATATCAATATAAGCGTTTCCCCCGTGCGTTTCAGAAGCTTCCTCAGCACCTCGTTCCTTTGGGTTTGTGCTGACTCCCTGTGGTCGTTCTGGAGATGGAAACACCGTTTGCGGAGCCGACACCGCAATTCCGAGCAGGAGCAGCGGCGCTCTCCCTCTCCGCCCTCGGGGCGCCCGCGGCGGGGCCGCAGCGCAGGCCGACACGCTGAGGGTGTTTAACGGCGGACCACGGTGATCACAGGGCACCGCACCCGCTGCAGTCTCGGGGCGAGCACAGCTCCACCGAGCGATGCTGAGGGCCTGCCTGCTCGTCCCGCCCCGTCCCGCCCCTGGTTCCTCCCCTTCCCCCGGATGCGGCCCCGCGGGCCGGGATGGCGCTGCCCACCCCGCGGTACGAGCACCTGGGCCCGCGGGGCCCCTTCCGGGACGTGTACGAGCCGGCCGAGGACACCTTCCTGCTGCTCGATGCGCTGGAGCGGGACGCGGGCAGCCTGCGGGAGGCTCGGTGCGGCAGGGCGGGCAGGGGAGCCGGGAGGGCTGAGCTGAGGGGGATTGCTGCCACACGGCTGTCAGAGCCATCAGGGAGCGCCCGGAGGGGCTGCGGGGATGGGGAAGGGCCTGCGAGGAGGGGCTGAGGGCGCTTGGCTTGTTCAGCCTGGGGAAGAGGAAACCTCTTCGTCTGCAGCTTTCTCAGGAGAGGCAGCGGAAGGGCCAGCACTGATGCTGCTCGCTGTGAGCTGAGGGAATGGCCTGAAGCTGTGTCAGGAAGGGTTAGGGTGGGTATCAGGAAAAGGTTCTTCCCCCAGAGGCTGGTGGGGCACTGGAAAAGGCTCTCCAGGGAATGGTCACCGCATCGGCCTGCCAGAGCTCAAGGAGTCTTTGGACAGCCACAGGGTGGGATTGTTGGGGTGTCTGTGCAGGGCCGGGGGTTGGACTGGATGATCCTTGTGAGTCCTTTCCAGCTCAGGATATTCTGTGATTCTGTACTTCAACGTGTTTGGGAGGACAGCATCTTCTATAACGCTGTCTTGACCACTTCTGTGTCTGTTACAAACAAAAGTAATCCAGAGTGTTCCCTCTTTAGAGTTGAGATATGCCTTGAAATAGGATCTGGATCTGGTGTGGTTTCAACATTTCTGGCTTCTTCCATCCTTGGACCCAGTGCACTGTACATGTAAGTGTAACAGCACCTAAACTGTTTCATGCAATAATAAAGGATGCTTAGCCCTGTCGTATGTATTTCTCATTTTCCTATTTTAAAAACTATTCTTATCTCAATTCTATAGATACATAAATCAAAGCAAAGAGAGCCTGTTGAGCATTTCTGAGCTTATGGTGCAGCCTGAATTATTTACTTCAGGTTCTGTAACAGTGCTGTGACTAGAAATCCATTTTCCCATTTCTCAGACAAATTGCTAAACCCACACTTGTGTTTGCTCAGTTGAATCCTTGTGGGTCCCTTTTAACTCAGAGTATTCTCTGATTCTATCAATTAGCTTGTGGTTCATAGGGTTAAACTTCCAGGTACAGTAGCCTATAACTTACACTTAGTAATATTTCCCTTTTAGATGCACAGATATCAACCCCATGGCAGCTTACTGTACCCAGGAGACAGCTCTGCTGAACAATGTTCACCTGCAGCCTGTCATTACTGACTTGGTAAGAGAGAGGTTTCAATGGTATCTCCTTCATAGTTGGTGTAATTGTTTAATACTCAGTGGAGATCATGGAGTCACACAATAGTTAGGGTTGGAAGGGACCTCTGGACATCACCTCCTGCCAAAAAACGCCCAACAAACTACTCAAGCTCTAAAATTCAAAACTAAGCTCTAAAAATTCATTGTATTAATTAAAAAAAAAATTAAAATCTGTAGATATAGTTCTGAAAATGCTGGACAAGGAATTCTATAGTGGCCTGACATTATCACAGCCCTTTGTCTAAAGTTGTGCAGTTCTTGGTTCTCATCCTTTTCTGATTTAATTAGAACTTGTGTCTGTTGTTACCTTTAGTTTGTTACAAAATTTGGTATGAAGAAAAGCTGATTTTTCTCATCTCTTTAACTCTGGATATATATGTTTATATAAGATAATGTAGATAGGCCACAATAAACGGGATTTTAAATGGCTGAACAACTGCACTATGTAAGTGTATTTTTACAAAATATTTGCATTCTTCATGTTCCCAAAAAGAAACCCCACACAAAAGAATCATCAACTTCACCTACAGGTCAAAGGATTATCTCCAAGATTAAATGGGAAGGTTGATCTACTGCTGTTTAACCCACCATATGTGGTAACACCTTCTGAAGAGGTAGGAAGAATTTGAGATGCACTGTAAAAATGGTATTGCTACTGTCAATTGTTGTGAAGATTCTATCATTCTGTATTATGACAATCTTTGCTTTCCTTCTTCCTAGGTGAAAAGCCATGGAATAGAGGCATCCTGGGCTGGGGGCAAACAGGGCAGAGAAGTAATGGATAGAGTTTTCCCCTTAGTACCAGACCTGCTTTCACCAGGAGGATTGTTCTACTTGGTCACAATTAAAGAAAATAATCCAGGTGATCACTGTCCTTGGACATTCAGATGTGCCAAACCAGGTTTAACATTGTATAAATCAAAATGTTGATCACAGCTAGACCAAAAATGCAAGCAAATTTATCAAAACTAAGAACTCCCCAAGCTAGTTTGGACAAGGAAAGTATGTAGCGCCCCAGCAGCTCTGCAGGAGTTCAGTTCCAAATCCAAAAGGTGGATTAATTAAGTCTGAACTAATTAATGAAGGCAGGCCTGTTCTTTCTTATGGAAGAGAATGGTAGTGTTAACCTAAAAGGCTTAATTGGAAATGTGATATCTTTCATTTTACAGGTGTAGAGAAAAGATTTGGACTTGTTCCTTTTGATCTAATGCTTAATGGCCACAGGTGGTCATGTAATGTCAAGATTATTCTTCACACCTGATTTATTAGGCAGCTTTGTGAGAAGCTGCTGCAAATTTCACTCTTTCCTACAGTTTAGCATCATACACAATTCTAGAAAAATACTGAACTTCAGTTTGTAAACTGTGAGCTTTATTTGTTCTTGGTGGGAGATTATTTTGCATAAACATTCCTGTCTGAAAGAATAAGAGGACAGAGTTTATAAACTTTGCTTTACAGCTTGACAGATACCTTAGAACTGTCTTTTATAACCAGTTTTTAACTCACTTGTAAACACTGCACTTTCCATTACAGATGAAATTCTGGAAACAATGAAGAAAAAGGGCTTAAAAGGCACACGAGTACTTTCCAGGCAAGCAGGACAAGAGATGCTGACTATCCTCAGATTTAGGAAGTCTTGATGAGTTCTCTTCACCTGCCAGGTAGTAGGCATGAGGAAAATTGAACACAGAGTTGTCAGTTGATAAACACTGAAGTGAATGCAATCTGCCTTCTGTTAATGGCAGAAACCTATTCATACAAGCAAAACCTCAAGAAAGAAATGAACCCAAAAACTGAACTAGGGAACAAAGTATCAATGGGTTCATAATGAGCTAATATCCTGACATAACCAATGCCACGCACCAAAGGGAGTGTCAGTTTTACATGCCATGCACGTGTATCACTTTTAATTTGTAGTCCTCAGTTGTCATTGGTCAGAACCAGGATCATTTTACACCATCAACATTCACAACAAACTGCAAGTTTGCAAGCAGCAGTATTAAGATATCCTTCTGTTGGCTTAAAAAGTTCTTTCCTCTCCCAGGATCAGTGTTCTCAGCACAGATCACTTTGGCCATGGTTAAGGACCAGAGTCTTCCACGTCCCTCTGGCCTTCAAAGAAGAAGAAAGAGCCCGGTTAAAATACACAGATGCTCTGAGTTCACCACAAAAGCGTGTGGAGGAAGTTTGGATCAATGCACAGATGGAAATACAGAGGCACTTTATGCAATGCAAAGTGTGAAGACAGAGTTAGGAGTTGTTTTGCTCATTCTCACGTAGCTGTCAAATATTTTGCTGCTGTGTTACTCAGGGTACTGAACTTCTCATCTCTTCCAACAAATGAAGATAATCCAGCAGCAGATAAGGAGGATTCTCCAATTCTTCAATCCCTTGTAATGAGCACAACATTCTGCAACTCATTAAACACCTTCCCCAAGCTTCAGAGAAGGCATCTCAAGGAATGATGGAAAATTTTATTTTAGGAATTGTACGTATTTATATTGCCACTGGGATTTTTTTGTGGAATGCAATTTTGCAAATAGAAATTGAATTTTAGTCCTTTTCACTTTTTTCCCCTCATTTTAAAGAAACACTGATGTAGTTCTTCTAGTGTACACTGGAGGGTTTTCTGGGGCTCTCATTGTTTTGTCTGTGGATAGCTTTGCAGTGCACAGAGCTTAAATAAGTTGGCTTCAACTCCCAGCTTACTTTTGACCAAAATAAAACCCTAACAAGTTTGGAAAAACTTAGGGATAAGATGGATGTACATTTAAAAAAACATTATTTCCATCATGGTTCTGTAGACACTGACTTGCAAGACTTTTCTCAGTGTGATGCTGCTATAAACATTATTTTGATATTTGTAGTAATTTGTGTCATTTTAGCAGTGCTTTATCAATGTTATCTTGACCAGTTTATCAGTGGATATATCCGAGATGTTTGAACAGCAGTCGAGTGCATCCCTAAGCCTTTTTGTAGGATTTCCTTCCTTTCCATGGTAACACTTATGTCTCCTGTGGGATACCAGCCAGGAAGAACTTGAAACAAAATAATCTCATTGAACAAAAGAAAATAAAAATAATATTAGGAGTATACTGGGCAAAGTGTAGTGCTCACATCGGCCCAAATTAGCAGACCCTCTTATTCAAAAACTGCTGCCAAACCCTTTGAAGGAAGAGCCTTTGGCCACAGTGCAAAATGCATTTGGTCCTCAGGTGCTGGAGTTCTTGTCTAGCCAGTTATTGAATATTTTTCAATTATTATTATGATCATCCTCTTCAATCAAATTAGGAGGCTCTGCTATGGTAATAAAATAAGACCCATTTTCTCCAGGGTGCACTGAGCATTGCTTTGGTTTCTGTTCTCCACTTGTAATGATTAATAGCTGCAGGCAGGTTTAATTATGAGGCCACATCTTACTGTAAACTTGATAATTGCTCTGAGCCAGCATTACCAGAAGAATGTACAGGAATATCCTTTTTATCAACATGACTGGAGAAACCTTTATTGTCTGGGCACTGGAAAGAAGATGGTCCTGGGGTTTAAAAAACATCTCCCCTTCTCTGGCTCCTGGCTCCCCTCACAGTGCAATGAACGAAGCTGCAGGTTTTTTGATTTTTTGAAAGCTGCTCCTGCAAGTGAGGTTTTGATGAAGCAATATGGCAGAGAGGAGGGATGCAAAGCAGGATTTTAAACTTGTTCAGTGCTTCTGTATGACTAATTCAACATCAATCAATTAAGAAGTTGAAAAAATTCACTCTTCACACAACAATCTGCACTTCAAGGGATGCTTATTTCTACTGCTTGTTCTCAGCATCTTCATAACATAAAGACAAGTAATTTGGATTTTGTGTTACTTTTTCAGCATCTCCTGGTGGTTTTCTCCCCTAAATATTTTAAGACATTGAAACACTTAGCTGAACCTTCCCAAAAACTTCCGCCAGTGCAAAGTTTCTTCATAAAATTAGAACCAAACTGAAGTCAATTTTGTACATAGCAATTATAGATATATATGTATATATGTATATATATTATCACATCTGCTTATAGTGCAAATGGTTACCAAAGTCTAAATTAGCAGGATTTTTTTTCCCAGAGTAATAATGGAACAAGTTTCTGAAATGTTATGTTTGGATTTCTTTATCAAAAAATTTTGTGTTTGGATCGAGTGCGTGATGATCAGGAGAATGATACTGGTGTTTGTGAGAGACTGAAAAAGCCTGACAAAAATTCCAATCCAGCCTAAATGGAAAATATTTATGGAAGAAAACTCCTTGAGTGTAACTGCACACACCGCAGGGCTCCACTTGAACCAAACCACTCCTACCACAAATTGTATTTTTGTGCAGTGAAGACACCTGGTGGCTGCATCCACAGCCAGCTCAGAGAGAAAAATTGATTATTCAAGGAAGTTATTCTCATGTTGAGACTTAATTACCACCCTGAGCTATTCTGTTTTTATGATATCATTAAGGTATAAATGAGATCTTTTCGATCTCCAGATGGTAGTTTAGATTTTTTAATTTCATTTTTCTGAATCAGTCCTTGGATTTGAGACACTGCAAGAGTCTAGTTTTGCATTAGAAACATATTTCAAAGGATAGTAAATGCTAAATAAATATAAAATAAGTATTTGTCAAAGGAAGGAATGAGAGTCCTAATCCTAAATTGTATAATTAGGAAAGGGAGATGGCAGGAGATGGGCACTGATTTCCACTGTCTGTAGTAACTCAGTAACTTCTTTGCTGAACCCTAACAGACATCAGGTATTTAAAACCCCTCATTCAGTGCAATTGAATTTAAAGAACTAGTTCAATTTGAACACAACAACAAGCAGTCCTCTGCGTTGGATACTGTTATCAGGAAGAGGCTCCAAAAATGTGGAGTGAAATTCAGACCAGAGGCTTGCTATAAATAGAAACTTTCTTTACCTGATTCAAACCCCTGTCTCATGCCTGTTGCTACTTTACTGAATGCAAGTGGAAAGAAAGAAAACCAACCATAACGTATGCAATGTTCTTTCTGTTCCACCCCACTTTTTCTTCTGACAAGACCAAAGTTCTATTTCGGGGCTGCATTTTTCCTGTTTGCAGGAAACCGCAGAGTGAGACGCAGTGTTCTGAGAGTGGGCTCCAGGATGTCTGCTGAAAATTACCTTAGCACTGCACGAAGGAGGTTTTGGTGCCTTAAAGGAGCAGCAATGTTTCAGCATCCCCTCTGCTCCTTGCCTGTCACTGGTGATCACAGAGCTCTCAGGATTTGCTGCTGCACCAGCCAAGGTGGCCCCTGCAGCCCATTCCAGGCCTTACTGCTGTAATTCCCTGTGAAAAGAGGGATCAGCTCTTTCATTTCAATACAACTCCTTTCCTTCTTCAGAACATGAGATTCTCTGCATCTCTGCTTTTCCCTCAGCGATTTCAGTTTCAGGAGATGAGCTGGGCCTTGTTAAACCAAAGCACACATCTTGAGCCAGGTTCTGAACTGCAGGCTGAGCTTGGGTGCTCTCACGAGGGGGCTCAGTTCATTCAGTCCAGAGCTGGGTAAAGCTCCACTCAGGGCTTTGCTGTCTGTAAAACACTTCCCTAAGCGCAGCCATGGGTATCGTTGGATTTGTCTGGAGGTAATGACAGGCTTCAGAAATAAGGGGAGGGAGGAAGCAATTTAAAGCTAATTATAGAAGAACTAAGGTGAGAAGGTCTCGATTACTGCAGTGAAATCCAACGCTGAATTTGAGAGCTATTTTGTACGCTGTAGGACAGATTAAAAAACCACTTGAGGCAAACCAATATACAAACCCCTCCTAAGAACCTCTAAAGCCCCTAAATACTTTTCTTCCAGCTCTGAACAGAACTACTGAACAATATCTTCAGCTGAGCTCCAGTAGCTCTCTGTATTCCAACTCTCATCCTGCGCTTTCTGCTTCTACTTGAGATGTACTTTTGGATATGAAAGAGGTGGCCTCTGCCACCACATGAGCCACAAATTCCAACCCCTTGCAAAAAAAAGTGATGGGATGAGAAAAAAACAATCCTTACCTGCCAGAAGCAGAACTGCCACAGATTGTCTCTCCTCCAGCCTATGCAAATAACAAATGTCAAACCTAATTATCAATATCACTGTGGCCTGAAAGTTACGTGTAGTTGATCCTACTGTACCCTGGATATGGGTTGAACTGCCTTGATTCAGTTAAAAAAGTAAAATGTCACCATAAGAATTTAACGTGGCCTAATTACTAAACTTTAACTATTTGGTTCACCTGATTCTGCATCAGCTTCCACACAAATCCTGACCGATACATTGATTTTGCAAGTGTGCACGTGCTGTTTCATACAGGAATTGTCCACACAAGAAAACTTTACAAAGAGTATGTTTATTTCTATTCTGCTTTTCCATTTCACAACAAAAAGCACTTGATCTTAATGTGCTGTGACCTGGAAATGACTGAAAATGAGAAAATAATGATTCATAAATTCCTCAGTCAAGAGGTTGCCTCAGTTTATCATTGATCCATCCTGAGATGTCAAGACAGGTCAGAATTCAGGAAAAGAAATGTGTAAACAATCAAACCCACACTTGATGATAATTTTTGATGGGTTGATGTTATTTGCTCAATTTTCTTGAAGTCCCCAAGGGAGAGGGATCAAACTGTGACCTTTTTGGATTCTTCCACATTGCAGAAGCCCTTTCTGAAAAGATCTGAGGCCTTGGAGAGCTGCAAGATCCTGTACCTACAAATCGTTTACTGCAGTGTCAAAATGCACACCAATCATTCCAGCTGGTGTTCAGTTGGGGCAGAAGGCATCATAAGAGAATTTCTGTCACCATGAAGAAAATCAGGAATTGACAGGAAGCAGAGGTTTTGTATAACCAGTCCTGAAACCGACTTCGGTGTCATTGCACACATAAATCGACCAACTGCTTCAATATTTGGTGTTACCTTAAGCTACAACAGCAGCTCCGTAATTTTGCCTGTCCCCATCCATTTCTTCTGTCTTATATTACACCAGTGTATGTGAATTACCACATGTTCTAGATCCACTTGATTGGTAAAATAAGAGATCATGCATAAATTCTATAAAAAAGGAATACCTTTATTTTTTTTTTAAAGAGACCGTTTTTTCATTACCAAGTGAAAACTTTACAATGTAAAGTATTTCTCTTCAGTATTGTTTTAATATAAAAACTTAAATCACTTACTCTGGTCTTACTGTTCCTACAGGAAGTCTTGTGGCACTGCAGGACCCAGGTATCTTCAGCCTCACTCTAGTATCTACTCATAAGTTCATGACTTTTTTTTTAAATAAAACCATTTCTGTGGCCACTCACCATCAACAAAACATCCCTACCACCAAAACAAAAATAAAGCATCTTCATTAGACCAAAAGAGACTAAACTCTAATAGCACTATTACAGTGAGAAGCTTTGTTAAAATAAAAATATTTTTAAAGTTAGACACAACTTTAAAATTGTACAAGGACAACAAGCACTCAAATTACACAGAGTAAGTAGCAGTGAGTACAATGTGAATGCAACAACAGTGAGCCTTGCCTCTCTTTATATGTAAATATAAATAGAGATTATCCTTGCCAAACTTTCAGCTTTTTTTTTTCCTTTTCCCTGAAAACCAGCTCATTATGTAACAAAAGCTAACAGGGAGCATCTCACTCTTCAGTTCAACAGAATTGCTAAAAGGGGGTCTGCCTAAAACCAGCCTTTCTGTCACGAGAATATCCTGTAGTTTGCAGAACAAGTTTCTCTCTCCATTGGAAAACAGATTTCCCTTTCATTATGCTCAATGCTTCACCTTCCCATGGGACCTGCCAAATTACAGGCTTCCAAATGATTAAAAATTTTGAAGCTTGCTCATGTTTTTTCAAGAACATGCGAGCTGAAACTATCATGATGTGTCCATGTAAGGAGTCACACAACAGAGAATGTTCCTGTTTGTATTTTAACTCTTTGCAAGTGTTGTTTCAAGAGAAACACTTTGGAGTAATTTTAGCTAATTTGGCTAAATTAATTTAAGTACTGGTCAGAGAAGAAAATATTTCTTTTAATTTTTTTTTTACTCTCAGTTTTGGAGGTCAAATATATTCATAAAACCACCTGGCAAAAAGTATCCCTTAGAGCTTGTCCCTACTATGGATGTAAAGTGAAAAGCAGACATTGTTACCATCCTCCCTTTACTTCTGTGAGTTTTCTTCTTTACAGGAAATACATTCTTGCACAGGAAATTAAGCCCCCATGGTGACTGTTCCAACAACTCCATCACAGCCTCCAAACTAGGATTTGGTTATTACTTAGGTTTAGATAGATGAGAAAACTTCTGCTGTAAATCTTACCTGAGATCAACAGCAATTAAAAGAAAGTTATGTTTTATCCAACTGCAGCCATACTGGCAAAATGATTCTCTGAATTTGAGTTTTTGCAGGACTCTGTCTCATGACAGAATGAAACCACTCTTATTTTCTCTAAAAGAGTCTTGATGATTTGGGTTACGTTCATCATTCTAAACTTAGTTACTCATTACTCTTTCTAGATTACATGGAAGTGCTTTATTTTTCACAGTTTTACTCCATTATTAATATTTGTTGCAATGGATTGACGTCTTAATTTTCAAAAAGCTTGAAAAGTGTCGTGGCTTTATTTTTAAATGAAATTATGCTATTGTTAAGACAATAGTGTCCTGCAAATTGAGGTCATTACACTTGCCAATTTTTTTATTTTTATGTAAAATGGTAACTTTGAAAGCAACTTGATTTTTTTTTTTTTTTAGCCTATTTAATGTTCTCATGAAGCATTTCAAAATGTCAATCAGTCTGTCAGTCAAGGGAAGAACACAGAGCATCAAATCCTATATAAAATTGTTACAAGTGCAGCCTGGAAAATCCCATGTTAGCAAAAACTGAGTGAACTAGCCCAAATTCCTACCTTTTAACCATCCCATTTCTCTAGCTGCTTTTGTTTTCTCAATATCCCTTTATTTTCCATTTGCTTCAATTCTAAGATAGCATTGCTGAGGTTTCAAAAATGATTAAAAATTAAAGCAAGGACATTTCACTGTAAAGAAACAGCAGCTATGAGAAAATACTTCCAATTCTCGTCAGGACAGAAAAGGCTATTGGCAGTTTACCTTTCACTTGGCTTCAGAAGATTTATTAAACAGTTCTAGCCCAAGGCAGTTAAGGATTTTAAGCTAAACCCAAGCTTGTGCAATAAAAAAAAAGATATTTAGGAAGGCATATCTTGATCTCTAGGATTAGATTAAAAAGTTGCTACTGTTATTTCTGTCTCAAGTCCTGGACCAGCAGTGGGCCAAGCGCCCCTGGATTGGTGCACATGGGTAAGAAGCCTTCTGCTTTTTAGCTTTGTCCATTTATTCCAGCAGGTTTCATGGAACTCAAGTGCATTTGTGCAGACTAACTGCACAAAAACCAGTTGTTACTAAGTATGTAAGTCTCTTTCAGCTCAGCAAAGGAGACTGCTCTAGATACAGCTGGGGAAATAGCTCCAAACCCAAAATAATCTGGTTTTTTGTCTCTTTTTAGCAATTCCTTAGTACTGCTGTAAATAAAATGCTGTGAAACTCTACCAGGAAAAGGAAGCTGGACAACTGGCTCCACCCTTGGGAGTTAAAGCATCCCTATGCCATTGTACTCAGTGAGAGGGAGGATTCCTGTGCTCCCAGGAGATGCTTGGCACCTCTCTGAACCCAGCGCATCTCCAGGAAATCTAGAGCAGGCAGAGGTCAGCTGTATTCAGCACTTTGCACGATACTCCCTCATTTCATTCTAAACCTTTATAGAACACTTGCATCAGGTGAACTGTTTGGCATCGTAATTTGGAATAGCTCAGTAACAGTTTACTCGATTTTTGGAGAGGGTTAACATTATTGAAATTCTTCAATTTCCCGTTTTGCTTTTGCCAGTCCAGTAGATGTGGCCGTGGCAGAGAGTGAGAAATACAGCCCAGGTCTGTAATTCCAGTAGAGCTTCAAAGTGTATGTGCCTTCCTACTTGTGCTTACAACTACTGAAGAGCCTTTGCAGCAACTGCTTTAAAAACTATTTTAATCACTTTACCTCCCTTGACTGAAAGGCTGATGACAAGGCCAGAGGTGTAAAAGACCTTCAGGGAAAGATGGAGCAGCCTCTTCTCCTGTGCACAATGCAAGAACCTTCTCAGCTCTTCAGTTTAGTGCCTCTGCCAACCCCAATTTAGATTTAGCTTAGTCCTGCTAGTAAGAAAAAGGCATTAATCCTCTCTGCTAAGAACTTGGTCCAGCATAAGTTTCACTTGACAGCAGCTGCGCTGCAAACCACACTCACTTATGGGTTTGTCTACTCAGCTTTCAAATATTGGCACTGAGATGGAAGGGGGCACGTGAAACCCAGACAAGAGAACAGTGATTTTAGAAAAGAGACATCGCAAACCTGCAGAACTCCCAGCCTTATGAGAATGGTGGAGTTCAGAGGCCAGTACAAGAGAGTGGCTGGTTAAGCTGGATAATGAATTCATCCACAGTTGCACCAAACAGCGTAAGAGAGAGTTCTAGAAGCAAAATGTTTCCTGTTTCAAAACATAAACCACGCTTGAATAGAAAGTTGAAATAGTCCTCCCCCAACAGAGCAGTGATATTTTAACTAACCATCCTAGAGCTTGTTCAATTTCAAAGGTGCAGCACCTCTTCTTGGTCACTCAGGGACAGGATACTGGACAAAGCAATCCACTGCCACGACTGGCAATCCCTACCACACTGTCTTCTTGGATGCACTGTGAAGTGGGATCCTCCATTCAAGTGCCTTTTTCTCAGCCTCAGTTACAGCTGGACTGAACAAAGATCAGGTGTATGCCAGGGATGCTCCCTACACTCCTCATGAGCTCTACATCACTATAGCTCTGAAATCCACAGCAGGGTTAGCAACAATCTGTGGCACACCACTGAGTTCAGGAGTAGATTGTCATTTCTACAAGAATACAAAATAGCTTGTAAAATCAATATGTAACACTGTATATATGCATGAATATAAAAATAAACCACACCATCAATATGTAAAACTTCACAACAAGGATGAAAACAGTTCTCTTCTCAACGGTCTTCAGTGTTGATGAGCTGGTTCTCGTTGTCGTAGCCGTCGGGCAGATAGGCTTTCCTTAGCTGCTCCGACTTGGGTATGGAGCTGCCGTTCTTAACGTAGCGGGACAGGAAGGCTCGCACAGAGGGGTGATCCGCCTTCTCCAGAGGGATGTTGGCTTCCAGGCACATTTTCACAAAGTCCTGGATCACACTGCTTTTCTCTGTCTGGGCAGTGCTGTTGCACTGGAGGGAGGCAGTCAGAGTCCTTTGCTTCTTCCTGACGTTCTGCTCCTCAAACTCCGCCTTTCTCTTGGTGTGCGTTTTGGACTTGAGGTGGTCGTTGATGGCGGATTTGCGGACGTGGTTCAGCACCACGTTGCAGGAGGTGCAGAAGAGCTTCCCCCCGTCCTCGTGCAGCTCGCTGCCGAACTCCGTCACACGGTCCTGGGGGGTCACGTACAGAGCAGTCTTGGAGCGGTTCCGTGACGGCGCCGACTTCACCCCGAACCGTTCCATCGCTGCCTCCAACCAGGAAAAGCTGGGAAACAAAACAAGGGTTACATTCAGTATCCAGCCTGGCACCTGTTGACACCTAAAATATCATTAAGTACACGTAAGACACATTTGTGACACTGTTATTGGAAGGCTTTTCATCTGCAAGTCCAAAGAAATTGGGAGAATGAAGTTCCTTGTGGGTCAGAGTAAAACACTTTTTAGTTTCTCAACAGAGCCCTCAAAACCCAATCTGTTAATCACTTAAAGTCAAACAAAAACGCTTTTTGCTTTTCCTGAAGACGCTTTATTATCCTTTACACTTTAGGACAAAGGGTACTTTCTTCTTAGCATTTTCAACATATTTGACAGTTTCTTAACTATGTTGAGTCAGTATTTTTCTGTGTCTTTTGTCCATAGCAAGCAAGAAAACCATTACTGTCACGTATAAAAACCGGTAACCCCCAACGGAAAAAAACCCAAAACCAAAACCAAACACAAGCTTTGCCAGCACTTGTTTGGAAACAGCCCTGGTTTTAAAAGCACAACTATTAGATTGAGCCTGAACTTGGAGCTTAGAGCGAGTAATTTTGTCACTGCAATCACTGCTGGAACAGCCCAATGGGAACATAAAACTGCATATATTGCAATGCAAAACAAGAAATTTATTTTCAAAGAGGTTTAACATCACTCTAAACTAGACCACAGCACCAATGCAGGCAGTAACGCAGTCAAGTGCATTGAAATCAAACAGGATCTGTGTCCTTTTGTTGTTGAGGTATGGAATAGCCACTGTAAATCTCAGCTAAAGATAATTTAACTCCTTTTTAAAGTAAAGTTGAAGTCAAGTAATAGGTCTGTTCAGGTTTGAGGTTTTCTGAGCAAAATTAATGGTCATCACTTTAACTACACATTTCCTTTAAAAACCCGCCCAAAAAACCCCCAAAAGGCAGCAATGTTTCTTCTAAGTATCCAGATACCTCCGGATGTACTTCTCTGTCCTTGTTTTCTTTTGTTACCCAGTTTGCTGTTGCAACATTAAAAAAAAAAAAAAGATTGAATACAGTTTCTGCTGCTCAGAATATCTTTTGCTCGCCCTGGAACTAAAGGAATAGAGAATTCTGTCTTCAACATTGTCTTTTTTTCTTAAGCCATTCCTACATGAAGAGATTACAACCTTCTGCAAAAGAAGGAAACAAAGATCTTGGTATTAGCTACTTTCCTAGTGATTTTCTTTTGCTCTCACTGCTGCTTTGCAGAACTGTAAGTCTTTGACTGATACAAAGATAAACAATCTTTATCCAGCATAAGTGTAACTTTCTTCATTTTTTTTTTGTTGCTTTATACACGAGTTTCCTCAGCAACCATTTCCTGAAAGCGAGCAGAAAACAAGTCTCGACCCAACACAAACTTGTTGCTTTGGCTTCTGAAAGGCCAAAAAAACCATTGCCCAGCAAACCAGCTGTTTGCAGTTCTACTGCAGCAAAATCTCTCGGCATTCTGAGAGCATCACAACACAGGATTTTCGGCAGGCCTTTTTTCTAGAGGTGGGTGTCAAGCTTTGGCGAGGTTTCCTTGCAGAGGGCTGCTGCGTGCCCCGCCTCGGGGTGCCCGGCGCACACGGATCCGCTCTCGGGGACACTCCCCGGCGAGGCGGCGGCCCCGGGGCCTCGGCTGTGAGCACTGTCAGCGCACCCCGGACCCGCCGCCGGCCCCAGGAGCCGCTCGCGTAAGGAGCACAACAAGTCTGGATCTCCGAGCACCGGGCGAGTTCCGCCCGGGGACCGGGACCGGAACTCGATGCGTTCCTTACCCGGGTTTGTTCCCCGCGCTGCCGGCGCCGCGTGCCCCGCGCGGGTTAAACGCGTCCCTCCCCGGCCTGGAGGGCTGCGCGGAGCCCGGCCCGGCACACCCCAGGCCCCGCGGCTGCGGCCCTTCCCCGCACCGCGGGTGTTTCCCCGGGAAAGGCGCCGCAGTCCCCTCCCCACGCGCGGATCCGGGCGGGCCCCGTGCCCGCCGCCATTACCCGCAGCGGCCG